>PVJO010006428.1:0-89351 GCA_004026905.1 Hystrix cristata
TAGAACACAAAAAATGAGCTTAGCTGTTTTAGAGATGCTAAACACAATTGAGAAATCTGAATTTCTTCCCACTTTTGCTTTCTTTCTTTTTCCCAAAGTTGAATATTTCTTGACAATGAATGAAACACGAGAGGATTTAGACGTGTTTAGATATTAAGCCACGAACAATTCAAATACTAATTTTGACAGGTGCAACTGCATGTTTATGGTAAACAGAGAATGCCAAGAAATTCTATCCAACCAAATAAAGTAAATCCCTTAATGCCCATGCAGGTGTCTCATATCAAACAAAGCCTACTTGTTAAAGGTATGCCCAACTGAGAGGGAAATGGAAGGACTCAGATAAAAAAAATTTTAAATGACTGGCATTGCTCTAAGGTCTGTGACATAGCTATAGTCTGTCTCTCAAAAAAGTTATACCAGGGCTGGGGATTTAGCTCAGTGGTTAGAGTGCTTGTATAGCAAGCACAAGGCCCTGAGTTCGATCCCCATCACCCCCTCAAAAAAAGTACATATATCAAAAATGAAGGAAATATTGTGTATGTTTGGGATTGTTACTACCTGTCAGAAATGCTACAGATCTCTCAAATTTAACGCATATACTTTTTAAAGTTACAAAAGGGAAGTATGACTAGTTCATACATGATGAACAACTATCATTCAGCAACAAGGTTGCAGTTCTAATCGCCTGAGTAATCTGTTCAGCGGGCATGGTGAGGAAAACAGCATCTATTTATGGTAACTCCTCCCTCTCCAGCAAAGGCCAGTGTGTCACAGTTAATGTTAAAAATCAATCACTTACTTCCCGTGAGGGTGTTCGGCTCCTTTGTTGAAGACGAGGTATTTGAGTGTGTCTGGAGCTGTTTCTGCATCTTCTGACCTGTCCCACTGGTCCTCGGGTCTGTCTTTTTGCCGGTACCATGCTGTCTTTATCACTGTAGCTTTATAGTGTAATTTCAAGTCAGGGATTGTGATGCCTCCTGCCTTGGCCCTGTTGCCCAGAATTGTTTTTGCTATTCTTGGTGTCTTCTGGTTCCAGATGAATTTCATGATTGCTTTCTCTAGTTCTGTGAAGTATGCTATTGGTATTTTGATTGGAATTGCATTAAATCTGTATAGTAGTTTAGGAAGTATGGCCATTTTCACTATGTTGGTTGGCTTGCCATATGCCAAAAACTAAAACTGGAAAACTAAACTCTTACCAGGTACTAAACTAAAACTGAAGTGTATCAGAGATCTGAACATTAAAACAGAAACACTAAATCTACTGGAAGATAGAATAGGAAGAACTCTTGAAGATATAAGGGTAGGAAAAAAAATTTATGAACAAAACTCAGACTGCATGGGAAACAACACAAAGGATCGGCGCTTGAGATCACATCCTATTAAAAAGTTTTTGCACAGCAAAAGAAATCACCAGCAGAGTGATTGGTGTGCCACAGAGTGGCACAAAAACCCACAGAGTGGGAAAAAATTTTTGCCAACCATTCCTCAGACGAAGGTCTAACATCTAGAATACATAAAGAACTCAAAAAAATCAGACCCCCCCCCAAATTTAGAGACCCAATCCAAAAATGGGCATCTGAAATGAAGACACCTCTCAGATGAAATACAAATGGCAAACAAATGTATGAAAAAGTGTTCAACATCACTGGTCATTCGAGAGATGCAAATTAAAACAACACTAAGATTTCATCTCACTCCAGAAAGAATGGCTAGCATCAAGGAATCAACCAATAACAAAAGCTGGTGGGGTTGTGGGGAAAAAGGAACCCTCCTCCACTGTTGGTGGGAATGTAGGCTGGTCCAACCATTGTGGAAATCAGTGTGGAGATTCCTCAGAAAACTACAACTAGAGGTTCCATTTGACTCAGCTATTTCTCTGCTTGGTATCTTCCTAGAAGAATTAAAAACATCGTACCACAGTGATATATGTACAACCATGTTTATAGCAACACAGTTTGTAATAGCTAAGTCTTGGAAACAACCCAAATGCCCAACAAGTAATGAATGGCTAAAGAAGATGTGATTTTTCTATATAATGGAGTATTACTCTGCCATAAAAAGGATAAATTTGAGATATTTATAGGTAAATGGATGCACCTTGAGAACATACTCTTAAGTGAAATAAATCAGACACACATGAGTACACATTGAATTGTTTCTCTGATATGAGAAACCATAAGTGTAAATAAGGACAAAAAAGTATAATAGATACTAGGTAAAAGAAAGATAATATTCAATAGGGAGGAGAATTCGAAAAGGAGGAGGGAGAAAAGAAGGAAAAAGAAAAGAAAGGGGAAAAATGTAAATAAAGCTATTGTAAATAGGGAACAGAGGGGGAGTGGAAGGGGTAGGGCAGAAGGGGGGGACCAAGATGTATCATGTACAGGTACAAATTAACTATGATGAATGTGATCACTAGGTATACAAATGTACCAATATATGTTCTTGGTAAATAAAAAAAAAATCAATGACTTAGGGCTCTGTATCAGTCAGTGCTTACTAGAGAAACAGATTTAATGCAAGATACACATATGTAATTTACAAGATTGGCTCACAGTGGTCATCTGCAGAGTCAGGTGTGGAAAAGTCCAAAAGGACTGTCTGTGTGCTGGAGATCTGAAGGATCCAGTCAAAGCCTACAGCTCACTGTAGTGTATGGCACAAGTCCGTATCAGGAGGCCAAAGGGTCTATGCCAGAAGGGTGAAGAGACTGTGCTGGAAGCCAGGAGACAATGGTCCAAGGTGAAGGTGAAGACTGGAGCGCCTCCAAAGAAACAAGCAAGGCTTCCTTCATTTCCCTTTTACACCATTCAAGCAGCAAGCTTATTGGTTGCTGTTGCTTACACCCAGTAAATCCCAGCAAATCTTCAGTAAATCCCTTTAGCCACGCCCAGAACTAAGCTGATCCAACTTCACTGGGCGTTTCTTACTCAAATTGACACAATAGTTTAACTATTATATAGGGTCTATTGATCACTCTAAATGCATGAGTCTTTAAATTTCCAGTGAAGAGTTTTTAAAGATATTTTGTACAATCTGTTATTTTTAGTCCCTATGCTATAGTTCCTTTCTTGAAGTCTCTTTCCCTTTAAAATCCACTAATGGTCTTTCTTACCATTACTTCCTAAGAGGATACTGCTTTTGATGTTTTACTGAGCTATTCCAGGATCCCCATAACATGTGATTTTCCTCATTATAATAAGCATAACTCACTCTGCTTAACTACATGTGTGTTCCTAGTGGTCTCTACCTGGAGGACATTAACAGATTACGACTTTATTTTTGAGACAGGGTCTCGCTATGTATTTCAGGTTGTCCTCAAACTTGCCGAGATCCTCCTGCTTCAGCCTGTGGGGTGCTGGGATTACAGGCATGTGCCACCATGCCTAGTCCAGCAACTTCTAAATAAACTGACAAAAACAGTTTAGGTTAGACCCCAAAATAAATTGCAATTATTTTATTTTACAAATAATTGTTTAGAAATGATTTTTTATATAGTTACATAATAATTTATTTATATATAAATGCTTATTATCATCCATTCTGATTGCCTGTAATTGGCTATGGGCCACCATAGCATATAAACCCCTTCTTCTTGCTGCTGAAATTTGGGGTACATGAACCTACCTATCTTGCTGCTGTCCGAGACACACATCTATGTCTAATAAACTGAATTTTGGTAATCCTAAATTTGTCTGTCTTCTTGGGCCTCTCAGTACCTTCCACCTTTGGTGGCTGGTTCTCATATGCTGGATTTTCTAAAGCTTTTTGGCTGGTTTTGTTTTAAGGGAATAAATGTGCTTAGGTTCCTTTTTAGTAATTTTCTTAAGAGTATGCTTTGATGACAGTGGAAAATAAATATTTAAAACAAAAGAAATAAAAACTTAATGCCACCTTCAAAATTGAAGGTACCTGGCAAATTTTAACTACTGAACAAGATTAGGGAGTTAGGTAAGAGTGGAGGCAACCTGGAATTTCTCAAGTTCCATGTAACCAGACAGAAAACGTAAGCTCTCAGCTAAAGAATAAGTGACGCCAACACATAGTTTTTATTCATTAAGCACTACAGGTAAGCACTTCACGTACACAATGTCACAACCTCACAGCTCCTTGTGCCAACAAAAAGATGAGCTCCATTTAGCCATCATAAACTGTCAGATCATGGTTACTATTGTTTTATGGTTTTAGGCAAATAACTAAAGTACAGCAATATAAATATTGGTTTTCTAGATTTCCTAACTGCTAAAAACAGTTTTTGGGACTAAATTAAAGCTAATGATAGGCCTATACAGGTCAATTTTAAAGTGCATATTAGGGGATAATAAATCCTGCAGAAGCTTCAGCCTCTGTAACATCACAAGTTAACAGTTTTACAAATTTATAAACATTAAATTAGTAGGAAAAAATATAAAAAATTTTCTAAGAGGAGTTTAGTTTCTTATAGGCTTCTTCAATGAACACTGACATGTTCTTCATCTGGGATGAATTATGAAGAACATCCAAGTCTTTCAGAAGAACATTGTGGTTTGGAATTAGCATCAAAATTTCGTTCTGTGGGTAAGACAGTATAATTGATTTTTAATATTTTATTATGAAAAATGTCAAATGTCTCTTATTTAGAAAGAGCTGTATAATAAGTACCCATCACCCAAGTTCACTGATTATCAACAAATACCCACTCATCTTTCAAAACTATCTCTCTCTCTCTCTCCATTGGAGGATTACAGATAGGAACATTTTAAATTCATTTTTGAGAAAAACACGAAGACACTCCACTGCTATAAACATTTACACTATAGTACTGAGGTCCCCTGACAAAAGATAAATTATCCACTGCAGTTTACTACAAATATGACAATGGTATTTTATAAAGAATTATGTACTACTGCTAGATGCTTAAACAAAAACAATTGTCAAATTTTCTTCCAGAAATGCATTGTACAGTTATGACTACACAGATATGTAAATACACATGTGTGTGTGTGCCTGCAGGATTATCTGTAACAAAAAATTTATTTCCACTAGTAATTTACAAAATGTATTATGATACAACCATACAAGGGAATGTAATATAACTATTGACAAGTATGAGAGATCTACATGAACTGACAAGGAAAGATATTCAAACTATAAAGTCAAATGAGAAAAGGAATTTGTCAAAGAGCTTATATTAGGATTGTATTCATTTAAAGAGAGGGTATGATTTTATATATACACAATGCATAACTGATGATTAGTCAGTGTAGTAAAACAGGTACTGTACTTGCCTGAAGTGTGGCTGCTTTCAGACTGTTCTGAGAAAGCTCTGGGAGAGAAAGTGTATGACATCTATCCAGCTGCAGGATCTAAACAGAAACAAACCTAGAGATTATTTCAAAAGGTTGCTTTTGCTCATCTTATATTTGAAAGTTGTCTTGTTAAAATTTAACTGTTAAAAATTATATCCAAATTCTGGAGGGAGCAGGGAGGGAAGAAGGGGAAATAAAAAGAATTAAGACGTGTTATGCACCAACACCTCATGATGGATATAATCATGTATTGCAAACATGTACTAATAAAAATTTTAAAAAATTACGTCCAAATATTAGCAATACATTTTTAAACCATTACCTCTTTTGCCTTCTCCTCCTCTTCCTCTACCTCATGTGCCAGAATTTCAATTTTGTTTTTCAGACTCTCAATATTCCCAGTCACTGATTCTGTAGTCTGTACTATTTTATCTATTTCTGCCTAAATCAGAAAGAAAATATTAAATTTTAAATATGTCATGAAATTAAACCCCAATAGATTTATACACATAATACTTCATGTACTGAAACACTTTTGGAAGAAAATGTTGATTTTTGTTTTTCTTTCAAAAGACAGACTTCTCAGAAAACTGCTTTGCCAATAAGGAGAATGTTCCCTGAAAACCTTACCAAAGCTGCTAGTATCAGATATCGTGAGAGACCCAAGTGTGAATCTTGCAAAGCCCCAGCACTGATGACAGGAAGTACAGGAGCCACCCTTCAGTAGCATGTGACTTCATGCTAAGTTAGCAAAGAAACCCTAACTTATTTTCATATACTTAGGAACATTTGATTGTCTTTTTTAATTTGCCAAAAGCAAGCAGTGCTGGGCATTAGGACTGGAATATCATAAAACCCAGGAATGACAGTTTCTCATATTAATTGTGAGAAACTGTACAATAGGAGAAGAGAAAAAGAAAATGAGAAATTAATGAAATGAATACGAGAACATTAGGGATGTCTTGGTTGCAGGCTAAGTACAGAATTAGCCAGCCTCCAGGTTTCTAAAAGGTATGAAACACTGATGGCTGTCAAATCTAGTCCTAGCAAGCAATGCCTCCAGGGATTAGGGAACAGGTAATAAATCATACAGAAAAGATACAGAAAGAACAACTTTTAATTCTGTTCAGCAATATGGTCAATGCCACCTCCACATTGTTCTCCAAATACCAGAAGCAGAATTACTGGTGGCAAGTACAACAGTTCTCTTCAAGAAATATAATATGGCTTCTATATGACTATTTTTTTGAAAGAGTACCAGCAACTGCCTATAGGATGCTTTTTTATAATCCAAGAACTATGAATGGCTTTTATATTTTTACAGGATGGCTAAAAACCAAAACAAAACAATATGCAACAAACGCAACATGTGTTCTGCGAAGGTTAAAGTATTTATCTGGCCCTTTACAGGACTAGTGTGCTAACCGCTAGTGTCTAAATCCTTGAGCTCCTCTCACCAGAATGCAAATTCTACAGAAGAAGAGACTTCAATTTTTTATTATGGAAAATAGACATATACACTAAGAGAGAATATTATCATGAATCCTCATGTATCTATCATCCAGTTTCAATTACCAACCCATGATTATCTTGTTTCAATCTTACTTCTCTCCCTACAAATCCTAGCTAGACATCCTATCACTGCATCTATCAGTGTAGTGTATAGTTCTACAGGACTTTAAAAATATATATGACCATAATATCATTATCACACTCTTAAAAATCTCAATAAATTCATATAAAATCTATAGTGTTCACATTTCTGATTTTCCCACAAATTAGAACTACTGTATTTCAATAAACGTAGATTATTGTACATGAATAAATGTAATTGTACATGAAAAAAGACATCTCCTGAAAATAAGCCCTATTTGTCTTCTGGAGCAAAAATTAAGAAGTCCTGGCCTTACTTGGGGGAAAATATGATATGGGGAGTTGTTGCTCCTCTCCCTTTGACTTTATCCTTAGTACTGAGGAAAAAAAGAGGATTAATTATTTGTGAA
Source organism: Hystrix cristata (assembly GCA_004026905.1). Taxonomy (NCBI): domain Eukaryota; kingdom Metazoa; phylum Chordata; class Mammalia; order Rodentia; family Hystricidae; genus Hystrix; species Hystrix cristata. The sequence continues at coordinate 7,298 of PVJO010006428.1, forward strand.
TTTGAATTATTAGAAATTCTTGGGGATATATTCTCACATAAACTACTACCACCCCGCTCTAAATGAATTGCTAACAAAGACCTAAGCACCACATTAACAAACTAGTACAGACTACGGGAAGTATATATGATCGTTTGTTTCAGTTTATCATTAATTGCTAAGCTCCTTGAGGTGGTTGTTTTTTAATTGTTCAGCTATCCACTAATTAAAAGCTTAAAGTCAATCCTGATAGCTAATGTTACACCCTACTAGGATGCAACACAATCATGGTCTGAAGTTAAACCAATCAGGCTAGCATCTCAACTTTAAGCAGTTTGTCTAAGGTCTGAAATAACAACATGTATCTTTTTCACAGTGGTAAAATAGGGATGTTATGGTGGGACTCTTTAACTCCCAGTGAAATATATAAAGTACTTAGCCAGGAAGCCCTCAATACACATTAGCTTTAATAATAGTAAAAACATTGACAATGATTGTATCTTCTTACTGTGTACAGGACAGAATTAATGCTTTGAAATTCCATGGCATTAGTGATTTGGTGCTATTAAAAATATTAAGATAATTGAGCTAAAATAATATGATGAAAAAAATAAGACTGCTACTTCACCACAAATACATCAGAAGCCCTTCAACTTTAGAGCTCAAAGTTTAGGCAGTTTTTGCTTTGGTTAAAAAATAATAATAAAATGAAAAATATGGTTCAAGATCTAGTATTTATTACTTGAAGAATATCATAATTTCAAAAACTTAAATCTCCCCCCGCAACTCCCCGTGGGTTCCCTGTTCAAATTTCATACCTGTAATAATGTCAGACCTTCTTCATTAGCTCTGTTTTGTGCTTCTTCCATTTTCAGTTGACTTGACACACTAGTTAAATATTTCAGCTTTTGCGGAGGAGCTTTCAGAGTTTCACACAGTTGTAGCAACCTTAGGAACAGAAAAAACCAAGATTATTTTATTTTTTATTATCATTAGTATTTTGACACAGTTCTTTTTTTCTGCCTTCATATTCATAAGGGGTACTTTTATTAACAGTGGCTAACCATGGCAGTAGGCCCCTCTCGTAAAAAGCCCTGATAAATCATCACTTAACTTTTTAATTTATTACCTCAAATCATGGGACTGAGGCTATTTAATAAAAGAATGCTTTCTATTTTACAATTTATTTATATACATTTTAAAATTAAAATTTCTGTGTATCATTTAAATATGTTCCCCAGACTTTCACGGCACATAAGTCTATCACTTGCTGGGCACTGTTAGCTAAGAGACAGAACACTTGTCTGGGAGTAACTGTAACTCTAAACCCCAAATCTCAGTATTAAAGAATATGAGCAATAGAAGAGAATTTCTCTACTAGCTAATCTAAATGTTCTCAAAGAAAACCAAGTTCCATGAAGTTTAAGAAACTATAATACTAAGATTAAAATGATTTGCCTTAAAATACTAGCAATCCTCCTACAAATATGGGCTGGTACAAACACTGGAAAGTGGGAGAAAGCAGGTCCAGAAGAGAGTGCAGGGGCACCCTGCTCGCACAGGGCCACTTAGAAAACTGCTGCCCCAAGATTTGTTTCACTATCCTCAGCATCCAGGCACTCCGAGGCTCCATGGCTGCTACATGTCCAAGGGAGCCTGGCTACTGCTGGAGCTGGTGGTAGATCTTGGTGTTGTTCATCTAATGCTGGTTTTGAAGGCATGCAGAATGCAAGAGTTATGGGGTCACAGAGGCTTCCACCCAAATTTCAAAGGAAGGCCTGAGAGTTCAGGCAGTGTGTGGCAGGGCTGCAATCCCTCTGGAGAGGCGGGCCCTGAGAAAGTGATGCATGAAGCTGTGAGAGTAACATCAAAGCTGCAGTAGAGACCCCATGAAGTTAGAGATGCCAAGAACACGGAACATGTATGAAGGAAAGTTGTAAGTAATGAGTACAGCCAGCCCAAGAGAGCAGCCATGTGGGCTGCTGCCAGCAAGGCTACAGGGGCGCCCGAGCCCTTTGGGACCCACATCAAGCTACCAGATGGTTTGGATGCCAGATATGAAGTTGCAAGATTTCATTTTTCCCCTGCTGGGTTTTTTTCTTGCTGGGCCCAATTCCTCCTTTTTATGTTCCTATGGCTTACTTCTAGAATGGGAATGTTTACTCTGTGCCATTTTCTGTTGGAAGTATGTAACTAGTTTTTTGATTTCTTATAGGGGCTCTCAGCTAAGAGTTTCCCTCAGGTCTTAGAGGGGACTTGAAATTGGATTGCTGGGCAATGCTGGAACCATTTAAACTTTGGAAATAGACTAAATACATTTTGTATTGTGAGACAGACATGAGCCTTTGGGGTGAGAGGCAGATTGTTGTGGTTTGGTTTTTAAATGTCCCCCAGAGACTATATACTAAAGACTTGTTCCCCAGCTGATGGCACTGCTGGGAGGTGATGGGAACATTAGGATGTAGGGTCTAGCTGGAGGAAGCAGGTCCTTTGGGGCACACTCTTTAAGTCCCTATCTTATCCCTGGGCCTCGCTCTTTACCATGTTTCTGCCATGACGGACTGTATTGTATAGGTCCAGAAGTCACTGGCCCAAGTGACCATGACTAAAACCTCTGAAACAGTAAGCCAAAATAAATCTTTCCTCCTTTAGGTTGGTTTTCTCGGGAATTTTATCACAACAATGGAAATCTAGCACACCCACCCATTCCATCCCTCTCTATTTTGCTACTGAGGTTAAGAAATACTAAAAGAAAAAATAAACAAAATTTGTGCTCAAATGACTTACCAGAAATAGAATACTAGGTCTAAAACATTTGTAGGCAAACCCAAAACTGAACTGCAAAACACTCTTTTATGAAAGTAAAAAGTTACACAAATACTAAAGAGCATGGGCAGTGGTGTGGCTCTGAAGAACACTTGAAAAGAAACACCCATTAGTGATTTGCCACAAGATGAAGTGCAGCAATACCTTGGAAAATTATACTGTTGCTAGTGCAAATGATGTAATACAAACATGAACTAAAGGAAAAGCACAATAATAAGTATCACGTTGGTTAAGGTAGCAAACTGTTAACTTTGTAAAAACAAAGTCTAAGGGAAATAAAGTTGAAAATATTTCTGAAATACCAACACAGAATAGTGAAATGTAACAATAAAAGTTTTGTGATTTTCAGATTCTTTTGTACAAATTCTCCGACCCTCGGGCTGTTTCAGTAATACACAGCAGCAGTTTAGAGAAGAAAGAACACACATTCTCAAGTTGCTCACTTAGAAACAACGACACTTATCCTCCACGAATACCTTTTTGGCAAAAGAAGAATAAATCACATTTTAAAAAGGATTATGTTTTAATCATTTCCAGTCACATAACTATCTTACCTTTTCTTCAGGCAGTTGAGATGATACTGAATCTGTTCTTTTTCTTTAATATTATTACTCAAAATTGATCTAAAAAAGAAATTAAGTATTAGCTTGAAACATGAGTAATATAATTTGTGTACTTTTTCTCTCTGATTTCGCTCAAGTGTTCTTCCTTGCTAGGTAGGCAGAATTAACTACTTTCCCTCTTATATAAAATATATTTTAAATAGCGCTACAGTGAAAATTCTTTAAGACCACACTGTAGAATACTAAGTTATACACCTGGCTCTTCTGATGGAGTTCAGCTCTCAAACAGCAGGACTCTTCTGATGGAGTTCAGCTCTCAAACAGCAGGATTCTATCTTGTTTTCTTTGTATTCCCTATAGCATAGCAGCTTCCATATTAAGAGGCACTCTGAACTAAGCTTCTTCTAAAAAATCCTTATTGACAAAACAAATTAAAATTTTTATAGATGGCCAATTTTGGTGCAAAGATTTTTATTTCACTGATGGAATCCCAAGTTTCTAAAATTAAAGACAGTTTTGTTAAAGACAAATGCTATCACGAAACATTAAATATCTCTTCTGAAGCAGAAAAAATTCTATTATCTTAAAGCATATAGTAATATTTAGAAAAATACCTATTTAGAAAACACATAAATAGGAACCAAAAGATGGAAGAAAATTTTATACTCACATTATTATTGCTTCCATCATAGTTTGCAAATGCTCCCTCGTACTCTTTGAAAGAGGCTGCCAGGTTTTTCTCTTGTTAGATGCTATCTTTACCTGTTTTAGATTAATATGTTTTGTTTGTCCTGTTATTGGTGATAGAAGATACTGTAATCAGTTCAGAAATTTGCAGGTTTTTACTTAAAAAGTGGTTTCTTTAATCTAAAAAATTACTAGAGTTATAAAGACAAAATATTATAATGGTATATAAGCTTTTAAATTCATTTGTTATTGCAGAGCTATAACATGCTAGTGTTGACTATGAATTCACTGCGCATTATTATGTTAACTGAAATAGTACTAAGTGATGCTGCGATACAACCCCAAACAATTTTAGGTGAAGAACTAAGTGATAATTATTCAAAGTTTTGCTCTCAGAAATGACTTGAACGCCTCAAGAGCTTTATTGAGAAGACTGCAAAACTATTTCTACCGAATATTGGATGGCAACTGGAAAACAAAAGTAGACTAATCAAACCACAAATAGATATACAATGTCAGCTATGTCGTGTGCTGTCCTACTTATAAACACAGAAGATATAGTATTGGCTCTCCTAAAGAATAGTTTTGGAGAGAAGGGATTTTAAACAAATTACAGGTATGCAGAGCATTACCCTAATAACCCCAACCCAAAATAAAGAAGTACTGTGCCATATGGAAGCATAAAACCAAAACTTAGTCTCAGGTGAGGAGAGGGAGAGAATCCTCCCACCAGAAAGTAATGTTTACAAAAACATGACTAGCTCAAATTAATTTACTCCAAACAGTCTTAGGTGGTGGGTCCAAATTAATCCACACAGCAGTGGCAGAACAGAAAGCATACTGTCTTGAAGGGAAACAAGTAGGTTTGTCTTTACATAATAATTCAGACTGTGAGACATTTTGATTTTCTTAGTTCCTACCAAGTTAGCAGCATAGAAGCTCCTATAGTATTTTGCTAAAAGTGTTAAGTAAAATTTCAGTAGACCAAAAATAATAACCGGAGCTTATGAAAATATGAATGTGGCTGTTTATTACTATTTTGTGCAAAACTCATAAAAAGATGTTGAAAAAATTTTCATGAATACATCTATTTTGAAGATACACATTAAACAAGATATAGAAAAGAAATACCTTCAGAAGACATACGCTTTGGATGACTTTTACTTCTTTTTACTGTGATTCTAACCTAAAGGGAAAACACATACACACACAGAATTAGATGTAACATAAAAACGTATTGCTTTTGGAATAGCTTTGTCATGTATTTAAAAGAATATTCACATATCTTCTAGTAGATAGGGAAACAAAGTATATTGCCACTTCTACAGAAGAATGGTGCATATTTATCACAGGCTGAAAGTATACTAAAGTGATTCTTAGATGATAGTGATAACAGAATTTAATATAGTGTCAAAGAGTGTTTTAAATAAATATTCACTTTGTTATATATTTTACCTGCAAAACAAATATAGGCACTGCCCAATGAACAGGGTGAAATCTAGAAAAAAGTTTGGATTAATTCATTTACTCTTTTATGAGGCAAGGACAAAATTTAGGTAGGAAGAATTTAATTCTTCCCAAATTAATTTTTTCTCTGTTAGTAGAAATCTCCTCTACCAACTCACAGACTCTGTTCTCTTTCAACAGATAAACATGATATAAATTTATACTTTATTCCTGGCTCTTCTGTTTAACAGCTTAGCAATACCCCATGACCGCCTCATCCCCAAAGAATTTTATGGTCAATTCTTCATTTTAGAAATTGAAATAATAACAATTTTTATCTGAGAACTTTACAAATTATGTCATAAAATCTTTCAGACTGTAATATGAATTCCTACAGATTGCAGTAAAACTTAGTGTTCACATATCTCTATGTAATAAACACATGATATTTTTAAGAGTTCTAAACAATAGATTTGATATTTTCATTACCTCTTTCTCTGATAGCTCTGCTTCATCATCAATTTTTCTTTTTGAATTTTTTTTTAATTGTTGAGACTTTTTCTTAGAAGCATTTGCTTCACCAGGCATCTTGATCTAAACAGTACGATTCTGATGCTTTAAAAAAAACTGTAACGATGAAAAGAACACAGAAAAATGATAAAGACTTTTATGATGTTTTGTTAAAAAGACTACCTATAATTGCTCCAAATTCTTTTTAAAAATTTCAATAAATAAAAGTTTGGGGATAGTATAATACATTTTAAAAACATTTTAACTTTTTTTTTTTTTTTTTTTGAGACAGTCTCACTATGAAGTTCAGGCTTGCCTTGAACTCACTGTGAGCCCAGGCTGGCCTCAAACTCCCGGCAATCCTGCTTCAGCCTCCCAAGTGCTGGGATTACAAAAAATAGGCCTGTGCTACTACATCTGGCAACATTTTAACATATTTTAAAACAAATAACTGGCTCTCTCATCAGTATAAGGAAAACTTATTCAATTTCATTCCTCTAATAAATGTGAAGATGAATGAATTCCATTCTTCAAAATGGCTTTTGCATTCCTCACTTTATACCTCTCCTTATAGTAGCATTATCTCCATGTTTAAATCCAAGAAAATAAAAACATAGCGTTCACAGATAACATCAGCTCAAAGAGTAATATCTTCTTAAAGTCATGGGTTTACCATTACACAATTTATGGTAAAGATAGGCGATAACTTTTAGGGTTATATTATCTTTTTTGTTTTTTCACCAGTACTGGGGATTGAACCTAGGATCTGCACACTGACTACATCTTCAGCCCTTTTGTTAATCCTTAATTTTGAAACAATTTATATTGGGGCTATTAGTGTGATTGTCTGTCATTTGTAAGAATTGAAGCTGTATCTGCTCAACATGGAGAAAACAGTACAGAAATATACTGATTGTTCTGTCCTCCTACAAATTACAAAATAGACATGAGGATGGGGATGTCAATGATAAAACTTAGAATCACTCCTTTCCTCCTTATAGTTCTTTATCATCAAACTCATTCCTGATAAAAAGAATAGAGGAAGGGATTATGTACTATTCCATTAGACCATAAAGAATATACTTTATTCCTATTATACGTTTAGGTACAATATACAAGAAGTTTGTATATTTAATATATATATGTATATTGTTATCTTGGCATATAGCTACATAAGTCACTATTGCTGGTTCTAATAGTTTATTACAAAAGTATGAGTTGTGACTGGTAAGCCATTATTCCTATCACTGTTAAGACATCTATAATGTATATTAAAATGAATAGAAATTTTGTCCTGTTCTTGATTCCCTGGAAACCAGAGCTTAGTAATAATGGGCTGACAAATATGAAAACAATGACTGTGTACAATGTGATAAATGCTGTTTTAAAAAACCCAAACGAATGAATATTGTAAATTGCCTTGTGTACACGTGTGGGAGTATACACTACTCAAAGAAAACCTTATTTGAATTGCGTTTTGATTTAGCTAGAGGAGAAATAAAGCACTTAAATTAGCAAAAGTTGGATGGCAAGACAGCTCAAACGAAACTGGTGACTTTGGGGCGAGAAAATCTGCAGCGAGACTTTTAATATGTATGGGGCGAGTGGAAAGAAAACTGCAACAGTAGTTTGCAGGCGACTACTGTACAAACGAGGGAGGCACACCCCATGTTGTCTTGTTTTCCTTGCCAGCTTATCGGAATTCGTGGAAATCAAGTAGCTCAATCCAGACTCCCAAGTGGGTACCACAGGCGAACAGGATCCTCTCTGGCGAAATACAGACATTAACCTGTAAGGCTGTATTTCGCCCCATACTGGCTGAGGGAGTGCTTCAGCAATGAGGATAAGGAGGATGGGGGAAGTAGGGAGGAACTAGGAGTATACAGTACATGGTTTTACTCCCTCCTGGAAAATCAAATGCTGCAACCCGCGGCCCTGAGCGACAGACCTGTTTGGACATCAGACATTAGCCCTCGAAAAATCACCTAAAGCTCAAGTACAGACCACTGAGCTCGCTAAAAACGCACCGGCCACAAAACTCATCTCCTACCCTGGACCCATCCAGTAGGTTAAGCACTTTCACGACTCACCGACTGACTCTTTTGAATGTGTCTGAGACCGGCATTCAGAGGAATTCGCGCCTAAACAACCCCAAACCGCCGGCACCCGGAAGTAGGCGGGAAGAAAGCGGAAACGCTAGTAGCGAGAGGCCGACCAAGAGCCCGTCTCTTACGTCATCAGAAACGCGCCCACGAGAGCGCGATTTGATTGGCTGGAGGGAGGGCGGGGCCCCTCTGTGTGTGAGCCTCTGACTAGTGGAGCGCCGGGGAATATGGTTGCAGGCGCCTTCTCCCGCAGGCGAATCTGAAAGAGATCGGGTAGTGATTAGGACTCTGCACTTAGAAGCGTGCCGGGCTTTCCCATTTTCTCTCTCTCTTTTTTTTCTAGTTCATCTCTCTGCTCTGTGTCCTTTCTCTATCCCTGTTTTTTCCTTTGCATTCTTTACCTACCTGCTGCAACAGGATCCCATTCACTTTTGCCTTCCAAATGCTCGCTTCCACCGACTTCTCAGCTTCGGCTAAGGCCTTGGGAATCTGGAGGTACCGCTGCAAAGCAGGTGCTTTTAACACCGCAGGGACCATGTGGCTATCTTCTCTGGTCACAAAAGCATTTAGTAGATAGAGGTCCCTGCACGACTGTCTCCCTTCTAGCAGCTCTTGTTTTTAGGGTTTTTGCAAGAGAAATGGGACAACGTGTAGGTGGGGTTAGAAGTGAGAATAGGCAAGACGGATCTAAATTGACACACAAGTGTAAATTACTTACTTGTCTTGCTTTCTCAATCCCAGGACAAAATACCTGACACCCACAAGTTAGAGGAAAGGTGTATTTTAGCTCACAGCTTGTAGAGGTTTCGGTCTGTAGTCAGCTGGTTCTAAGGCAGGGCAGCATGGCAGAAGAGTAGCAGTTCCTGGTGTGGCAGGCAGGAGGCAAGGAACCTTCCTACTTTCTTTCCCTCTTTATTCTATACAGGCTACAAATGTATTGATTGGTGCCCCTCGCACCCAGCGTGGGTGTTCTCTCTTCAGTAAATCCATTCAGCCACACAACTATGCTAATCAATGGAGTAATCCAGTTACCACACACCCTTAATCCAGTATCACACACCATGCTGTTTTAGTCACTATAGTTTTGTAATACAGTTTGAAACCTGGGATTGTGATGACCCCTTCTTTGCTCTTGCTACCCAAAGTATAGTGACATTCTTTGCTTCTTCTGATCGGTTTTAGCTTGAAATCCACTTAGGTACCTTAGGTACAAACAGAAAGTGGAATGGCTTGGTTTTACAGTGGCCCAAAGGACACCACCATATAGACACCCAGATCCTACAGCAGCGCCAGCTCTTCAGGAGCTGACCAGAGGTCCACGTATGCTTGGAGTATCCCTAGAGTACACCATGAGCATAGATGACTAGTTCTAGCCAACCAAAAGTTTGGCTTCTTGGGAACTGGATTAGTTGCCTAGAATTTCACTTGAAAATGTTACGAAGAAGACACTGACCACAAAATTTACATTCCTCTTTTTATGAAAGGGCTTAATCAGTTCTGATTTCAAAGAACTGTTAGATCAAAAAGGTCTGATAAGAAACTTGTGATTTTTTTTCTGAAAAATGTACCAAGCTTACTAAAAGCAGGGTCATTATAAAGCTTTGTTATTAAACACTGAAAAGAAGGTTGAAAATCATCTGTCTAGAAACTGGTTATGTGAGCAACAATAAAAATATTTTTATTAAAAAGTATAAAAATTAGTACACCGTCTTATTCCTACAAAACATAAATAGAAAGGTTGTAAGAATCCAGATTTTGTAAACTTTATTCCCAAAATGTTTGTCGAAGTGGTGGTGATTTAGATTATCATTTTTAAACATTTCTTTAAACAAAAAGAATCTTCTGAAACTGAAAAGGATATGGAACAAGGTCCCAACAAGAAAAGAAAATGCAGCATACTTTTTCATCAGAACCAGGTTTTCAGCCTTGCTTAGACACAAGGGAGTGTTTTGGAAAAGAACCACAGGTCCCAATTCCAGAAGTAGGCTTTTTGGGACCCCTGAATATAGCCTCGCCACTCAGGAAGGGGCTACTGAGGGCACCAGCGTGGTCCCAGGACTCCCCACCAAGGCAATTCAGTTCACCTTGCAAAACTCTGCCTGCCAGCCTGCCTGGGATCTTCATGGAAGTAATGTCACAGCAGGTGTGTTTTGTTGGCTGTCCCTGCACATGGAACAACGGTCACACATGGGGCACATGAACTTCTTCTCCCCCTTGAATTCTGTGGCAACGAGACAGTTCTTCTGAATCTTCTACCTGTCCTAGCCGCAGATGAAAGCCCCTTCTCCCAACCCAGACAATGGGAAGATAAGCCTTGAGGTGTGAACTTCTGAAATAGGTCTCACAGTCTGGGAAGTTACACACCTAGTTCCTCCTTTGGGACAACTCTACCTGAAACACACGGTATTGGCTGGAGGCAATGAACACTGGAGCAGGGGAAAGGGGCAAGAGTTTAGTGTTACCAAGAGCCATGACACTGGGCATGCAGGTGGTAAACTTGGAGAGGGTGGATTGTGGCATTGCAGTTCCCCTAGGCATGGGTAGGCCCACAAACAAGGACTGGGGCAAGGATGCAGCCTTGGGTAGGATGGATTTGACAGACAACAGGGGAGGGGCTTCACCACCCTGTCTAGTCACAGCAATCATTTGACAAAAGACAGTGGGACAGGAGACAGGGACAGAAATCAGAGAGGTGGTTTGAGAAGTGGTTTTCCTTAGCAAGTCATTTTCAAAATTCTTTAGTGAGCTTATCTGAACTGTGTAGGCTACCCTGCCTGCTGGCCTCTGTCTATGCAGAAAGAGCCACTAGACTTGCGAAAGGAAGGCTGACAGGAAACTGGATTGGTGGTGAGTAAACTACCTACTAGGCATGCATACTGCAAGGCTTCAAAATGTCCCAGGAACTGTGCTTCTCTTTCTCTGTTCTTGGATGTTTGCTGTTTTAAAGTCTGGACAGTAGTAAAACAGGCAGGAGCAGAAATCTCCCTGGGGTGGTGGATCGCGCTTGTCACCATGGCCATGGTTGGGGGGCTTGTTCCGTGGCTCAGGCTTTAATCCTGGCCGACATCTCTCCACCAACCTGGACTTAGCATTATTATTTTAAGGTATCTTTCTTCTGGAGAATTGGGATGAACTTCTACATGGAAACAGCAGAGGGAATCTGGGAGAATACTGTGGGCTCACTTAATAGAGCAAATGTGTCTAAAAACTAAATCTCTTCCAAGATAATATCGTCAGATATCAGTGTGGTCACTTATTGAGCAGGTATAACTTAAGATAGAGAATTTTAATAAAGAAAATACATATTTTCTTCTAACCAACATAACACAGGTAGTAGATTTAAGAAACCCTTGCTAATTTTTGAAGTGTAACACACATTTAGGTTTGCAGTGTCCCATATTGAATAAAGAAAATTGGCTCCATCTAGTGGTTAAAAATATAAAACCATTTAAATCAGTTTAACTTGTACATAAAACTGTATGAAAAAAAGTAAAAAGAATACGATGAGGAAGAAATAAGTTATTAGTATTATCCTATATAATTTTGAATTAGAATTCTTAACATAAAATTGCCTAATTAAAATTTGATATTATATGCACATATTTTACTTACTAACGTTACAGTTTAGACAAGCATGCAAGCAGACCATTTAAAGATTATTGTCATTTCAGTGATTTATTTTAATTTTGTGCCATTAAAATTGTGTGGTGGTAAACTTGTTTATGCACATTCAATTTATTTATATTAAATTATTTTGATACATTTAAAAATAATTTATACATTTTTATATATTTAAAAGTGAATAACAACTAATATGTGCCATATGAAATACAACTTCAGGTCCTTAGAAATGAAGAAATAGAGATTTTGAGGTTGAACTTTCATAATCTTTTTTGTCTTAATCTACTTACTTTTACAGATAAGGAAGCTGAAATTCAGAGAAATCCAATGACTTGCCCAAATAACAATCAAGAATATAACAAATTAGGACCCAGATTTCTTACATCATAGTCCATTGTTCAACATTTTATTCATCATTTATAGGATGCCTGTTTTGTGCACATCATTGCGATAGGTACTTTATGATCTACAAAATAATTAGGAGAGAGTTTAATAATCAGGAAATATTTGACATGTTAGTCTTCCGTCTGAGGAGTAGTTGGCAAAAATTTTTCCCATTCTGTAGGATGTCTCTTCACTGTTTGTTGTTTCCTTTGCTGTGCTACAGCTTTTAATTTGATATGGTTCCATCTGTTGATTATCAGTATTATCTCTTGTGCAACTGGAGCTCTGTTCACAAAATCAGTGCCTACCCATGTTTCATCCAGACTTTTACCTATTTTATCGTCCAGCAGATTAAGTGTTTCTGCTTCAATATTTAGATCTTTGACCCATTTTGATTTTTGTTTAGTGCATGATGAGATATATTTTCCTACTACCCTTTATATAGGATAAAAAATTCTTATCCTCTGTTTATACTGCAATGGTCATTTATAAAATATTTACTACTTCAACTTTTCTTAACATAATGAAAGTAATATATGCTCTTTGTAAAAAGAAAAAAGAAAAATGTAGAAAACAAAAGATTATAAGAAAATCAAAGTCATTTACATTCCCATGTTTTGAGATGATTCTTATTGATAACATGGAGTATATTTGGAGATAGCCAATCAAATTGGGAAATTCCAGATCGCAGAAGAGTTTGCCCTCTTCAGAGAGACAAAGCCATCCAGACTGAGTCGGAAGCCCTGGACCCCAGCTCAATGGCAGCAGGAGATATCCAGGTGTGCGGGCCAAGGGTAAACTCGGGTTGTCCCACAAGCCTCAGCACTGTGTAGGGAGAGAAGCCCAACGGCCTATGTCTACTGCAGAAGTGGGCTGAAAAGAAGCAAAATATTTCATAGTTCAGATTGCAGAGATTGTAATGTGTATGTGTACAACCTGCTGGTATTCAGGCGAGCTGGATCAGAGGTCAGAGAGTGGGCTTTACAGCTAGGAATTTGGTGGGGAGATGGGCATCTAGGATGCCTGTGTGCAGGGATGGCTGAATCTAAGGAGCAGACATAGAGAGCATGTCTCAGGGGAAGACAACCTGTCGATGGTGGTCACAGCCGAGCCCCACTCATGCTGCGATATTTGACATCCCACTTGAAATCCTACTGATACCTAGAGAAAAGAAATCTTAAATACTGTGGATTTTAACCCAGAAAGAAATGGAAGTCAGAATGAAATACAGGATAAAGCACGTGTCAGCTGAAGTGTAGTATTCATAATAGAATCTGCCCGAAGCAGTCAAGACCAGCCAGTTTTTTGTGTCATTGATAATTAATTTTAATTTCATTTATAAAATATAAGTTTCTTTCATGATAAACTGAAAATTCTCCTAGCTCATAATTCATCTCAAGGAAAGAAGATTCCAATTACAAGACTTACCCAGGTTAAAAGACACAAAAAAGAAAGCTTAGATGAGTGGAGGGGTGGTTTTGAGTTCAACGTGTTCCATTTAGGGATGTGTGAAAGCTGATGATTCTAGATGAAACTCACTCTTGTCAGATCTAGACAAGAAGTTGGGAAGTATAGAAAGGAAGGGCCTTTTTGTCTGAAATAAATACTGTTTCAAGTATTGTCTAATATCTCAAAGGTGATTCCTTCTTGTTCTATGTACGTGATGCCTTGCAAGTCTCCTAGCTTGTTTATTCATGTTGTATTCTACTGAAAAGTCACATGTATTCTATGAGAAGTTACACACTAATTTTACTCAACTGTTGACAAACATTAGAGACGTTTCGCATTTGGTGCTATTATGAATTAATGATATCATGAACATCCTTTTATATCTCTTGGTCAATATCCATTCACATTTCTGGTATTTACATAGATGTGGAATTGTTAGCATTGAAAGAAAGCTCCCTAGTGGATTCTTAGTGCTTCTACCATTGAGGAAGTGAGATTTTTCTGTCTTTTATGTGTTCTCACTTGTGTATAAGTTGGCTTTGGTTGAATCTTGATGTGGGTATTAACCTCAAGGAAGTGGATGATCATAGAGCATTTGGCATGATACTTTGCACCTATACATAGACAAGCTTAATACTCTTCACTAATGATTGTTACATCATCTACCTCAATATCGATAATACATGCACACCTCATAGTCACATAGCCACTAGACAGTCTCACAAATCTACACATGAGGAGCATCTTATCGTCCTGTGCATAGAGGACAGTGCAAATGTGTTCGAATTAGGAACTCTTCTGTGACTCACAGAATAAAGAAAGTTATATTATTCCTAATAAGATTTCTTCCAGCACCATTAAAACCACAAGTCAGTGAAATGGAGGTCTTTATTTTATAATTGTGATTAATCTGTTAGCTATTTCTGTGTAACAAGTTAGCTTATGATAAAAACTACCATTTATTTGCTCGTGATTTTGTGGGTTGGCAGTTTGGGCTACAACTGGCTGGTAACTTGTCTCTGCTCCACATGGGGACAGTTTCTGTCCCTCTCGTGTTCAGGCTTCGTGAGTGGGCTGAGACATCAGGGAGGGCTAGGACCCCTCTTGCTCAGGGGTCTCCCTCCTCCTCCAAGAGTCTAACTTGAACTCGTTCACAGGCAGTAGCCTTCTAGTTGGCCTACTCTTAGAACATGTGCAATGTTACTGCTGTCTCATTCTATGTCAAAGCAAGTGGCAAAGTCAGCATAGAGTCAAGGAGGAGGGAGGTAGATTCCACTGCTTGATGGCAGTTATTGCAAATAATCTTTGACTATTTTTAATCAATTCCAGAATGTTAAACAAGGGCTTTGATTAGGTACCTTCTAGCTTCATGAATTTACCAGAGTGTTTAGCACAAAGACAACCCTTTGAAAGCTGCCTGTCCTCTTGGCCCCTTGACAAATAGTTCCCACTTTGTAGTAGGTAGAACCACAGAAGTCTGCTTGAAGGAACTTTCTAGAATAATCACTGGTCATGTGGTCCAAGTTCTTTTTCCTTTTCTCACTTCCTCTCAGCCTTCAGACGACCCTATTTTACTACCTACTTCCCTTGCTGTTGCTGTTTTGACTTCAAAAGACAATTTGCATAATCACAACTCTCAACAATTTATAGTTTACAAGGCCACAGGTAAGAATAAATATATGCAGACTCACCTCCACCACCTGGCCATCTCCTCCCAATCACTCACCTTCCCATCCCCCCACCATCGCCCACTAAAAGGCAGTCCAAGTGTTAATCAAAACCATATCTTCTGCTGCCACCAGTTCAGCTTTGTGTGACAAACTACTTTTTTTTTTTTTTTGTGGTGCCAGGGATCGAACTCAGGGCCTTGTGCTTGCAAGGCAAGCACTCTAATCACTGAGCTAAATCCCCAGCCCTGTGTGGCAAACTATTACTTAGCTATTTAGTGTCTTTCACATACCAGCCAGTGCATTCTATGCTGAGATAGAGTCCTACCATCTAGAAGTTCACGGTGGGCCAGACCGGAGGGCAAATAGTATGGTTTCAGGTAGAGGGAATAGAGGGCATTAGAGAGTGCCTGGCCATCCACACCATAGATCACAGTGCAGCTTTAGTATCTCAACGGCTGGTGGGGTGAGGAAGAGGGCTGTGTGCCTCAGGTCAGCATGCGCGTGGCACCACAGCATGGATGGGACACACTGACCAGATCTGGAGACCCCAGAGACACTGCAGCAGGGAGGTCTGGAGAAATGTGAACCAGCCATGGAAAGTCAGTAATGGATTCTCTAGCCACGGTGAGGTGACCCGTCCTGTCCTGTAGCTGGTGAGGCTTTGGGATGTCAGTTACAAGATTTACATCACAGTATGTATACACGCCCATTAAATGCAAGCAGCAATTTAATGAAGGTGGCGTTTGCAAGAGAATTGGAAAAGAAGGATCGCAAAAACAGGTGCTCTTTATCAAACACTTTAGGGTTGGGGTCGTAGTCACAAGTCCACAACGGCTACCCACCAGCTCTGGGCTTGGGGCCCAGCACATTCTCAGTGCTGCTCGCTGCTATGATCCTTCTGGAAAACAGCTACTGATTTGTCATCGGGCGCTGAGATGGTGCAAATAACTGCAGGACGTAAACACTGGAAATATCCACGGACTCACCAGTGATGTTGGAGAAACATTTCAACAGGAGTGCAAGGCCTCAAGAAGCGCTGACGCGAAACGGAAATGACGTATCTGTCGGGACACTCTATCGAGGAAATCACAGGAAGGACTCCTTCACAAGCAAGTAGGCTTTTTTCCCTTAGGACTTATCGTTATAAAAGAATTGTAAGAGACAGAATTGGAACAACATAAAAAGCACCCTACCAGTTCGTTTTACCAAACTATATTTCACCAAATTAAAGCAAACATTTTGCTATCCACACACCACACCAAAGAACCCCAATATCACATTCGATGGATTTCTCATATTATTATCTACTTGGATAGAAAAGTGGACTAAACAATAAAAACATTTGTTTTAAAAAAGTTAAAGGGGTTGGGGATTTAGCTCAGTGATTAGAGTGCTTGCCTTGTAAGCACAAGGGCCTGAGTCCGATCCCTGGCACCACCAAAAAAAAAAAAAAAAAAAAAAGTTAAACAGCCGGTCTACAACCTTCAGCGGTAAGTATTGTTAAATTAGCACAAGTGTAACTAAGGTAATGAAGGTGTACATATTAGATAACTTGTGCTATTCTAGAGGAACTAGGCAAGAGGACAACACAAACTTCAGGCAGGTCGTCTCTCTTCACAATCATTTCTGTTTTCAGTGTCCAACCTGGATGTCTCTAGGCTGGAATCACAGGAAAGGGTACCAGAAGCTGTTAATATTCTGTAAGATTCAATGCATATAAGTGAACATAATTTAAAGAATCCTGTAGGCGTGACCGCCATGGATGATTTGATTTGTTTACTAGTGGATGGGCTAATGCCATGTCTCTCACTTACTCACTGTGGCGATGCGACTCCTCCTGCACCTGCGGCTGGTGAGGCCTTAGGATGTCAGTTACAGGCTTTATACTGCTAGTGGAAGTGGAGTGAAAGCTTTTGTGGGGGTGGGACAGCCCAGGACAAGAGGTGGTAAAGTTGACAATTCAGAATGAGGTGGTTTTTGTCTGCTTTCCTCTATGCATCCAATGTCTCTAAACATGCAGATACTCAGCTAAATTTGATACTGAAAACATCACCCAGAACCACAGCCAGGACGAGTTTGTCATGTGCATGTCATACTATGACCAGCGGAGGGCACCGCACACCTACGCACTGGACTTTCGAGGCCAGTAACACAAAGCTGGTCCTGAGGTCTTGTTTTGGGCACTGGGGTCAGGCTTTAACAGTATACTTGGGCATATAAAGTTAAACATCATTTAGAACCAATCTGGAACTCAAGCGTAGGTACAGGAACAGACCAAGGCAGTTTTCGGATGAGAGACGTTTTGTGTTGGAGTCATCTTCACCTCTTATTTTTTCTGTTTTGTTTTTGCGAGGGTTGCTGGCGATCGAGCTCAGGGCGTTGTGCTTGCTAGGCAAGCGCTCTACCACTTGAGCTAAATCTCCACCCACTTCGCCTCTTGTTCTGTATCCTTCTTTTCTTCTCAGGGAAGGTGAGAGGGCAGCAGCATTGGCTTCAATGGGGACTATGCCAGAAAACTAGGATTTCAGCCCCACCCCAGACCCTGAGCCAGATCTTGCATTTTCATGAGTTCCCAAGAGACCATTGCTCACTTTGAAGTTTGAAGAGCAGAGTGACCACCATTCCTGATGTGCGAGTGCTGCCCATCAAGTTCCCAGCTTCTCCTCACCTAGGCACCCTGCAACAGCACAGGCGAGCTTGCCCGCAGGCTTCATGCTCCAGAGAGGAGAGGAGAGTGTGGCCTCAGGCGGGCAGATCTTGGTTTTCTTCTACAGGTACATCAGGGACCTCAGTGTGCTTCCAGCCACCCACCTGTATTTGTCTTAGGGTGACAGCTGAAGAAGGGAATACTGGGACACAATATCCCAAAGAGACTAAAAACTTATTAACATACAACCCATAGCTTGGAGCTGGTTTACGTAAATACAGAATTATGTAGCTTTTGAATATAAAATGATTACTTTCCTTACTTTAGCAATAGGTGGGTAGTTTATTGAAACCGTAAAAAGAAAGGTTAGCACTTTTCTACTTTTTTTCAATTTTCAGGAGGGAGCCTATTTTTGGCTTCTCTCTAGATACTCAAAGCCTCTCTGAGGCAGGACCTTTATGCAGAACGACTTCTCTCTCTGTACTAAACCTCGTATTCTGGCAAGGAAGCTGCTGTTAGCTTACTGTTGAGAAGAAAACAAAGATATATTTATTAATCAAATATATCTTAGATAGTGAGTGAGAGCTACAAATTCCTTCCAGGCATATGTCTCTGTGCAGACTAAGGGACTTGGAGTATCGGGTTAGCATTGTTTTGGTAAGAGAAGGCTTACTGGGGTCGTCAGATGGCCCTTGCAGGTGGCTCTTGGGCCACGGGCTTTGTGGGAGTATGTTTGGGAAGAATGGCTGCTGGGAGCTGGTCACTGTGATGTGTACATTTACAGCGCCGACCTGGAAAAGGCACAGCCTTTGGGACTGTGTTTTGGGTGTGGGGCAAGCACACATGGGAGCGGGATGCTGTGATCTCAAGAAACACCATTTCCCTCAACTCTAATCTCATGCTTTCCTCACTGTTTTTTTTTAACAGCTGAAAAGAAACAGCACAAGACAGACAAAATTCACTGTGTAAATTCCAGGAACGAATAACCATGCCTCCTCTAGATTCTCAAAATACCTGCATTTTCTAGTTCTCCATCCTCTCTTTCCTACCTTGCTTTCTGCCTCTGCCTCTCTCTTGCCACTCTCACCTACTCTGTGTTCCTCTTCAGTCCCGTGGGGTACGTTCTTGTTTCCTCAGTGCTAAGCAAGGGCACTGTGAGCACACGGTATGCACAGGACCTGCCTTGCTCTACAGCTTCCCCAATCCCTGCTCTCTCTACTACTCAACTCACACTCTCACTGTTCCCAAGCCCCGTCCTAGTCCCCACAGGTTCTCTGCTCCCTTATTCATAATGAAATCCATTGAAAACTTATTGATAATGATTCTTTTCTTGGCCAAACTTTTGGCCAGTATTTAATGATAATTCTTTGCTTGGTTTCTGAATCTTCTGCTACATCTGTCTGTGTACTTCCTTGTAAATAGAGGGTTTTACCAAAGCACCTTTAAATTGGAAAAGTAAGAACTCTCTGTACGCCGTATCTGTTCACCCTCGATACTGATCAACATTCTCCATCTTCCCCAGTTGTCCAGTTGAGATCTGATCATTATGGCCTCTCTCCAGCAAACATCCTGTTAGGGCTGTTTAGCTGGAATCCTCCAACCGCTGATGTCTGTCAGTAATTTTCCACCGCTCACCCTAACACTGCTCCTTGGCAGTCAGTTGTCACTTACCTGTGCTGTATGCAACACTGAGCCTAATCTGTCTCCCCCACTGCAGGACCCGGTTACAGTGCTCCTGCATCCGGTGCAACAGTCCTGATAAAGTCTTCCTTCTGTGTTTAACACATATTACTGAGTACTTTTTTCTTAATACTATTCCCATTGACCTAAATCATCCATAGATGCATGATGAGCCAGGGATCCATCAGCTACCTCTTTCAAGACACTTGCATTTAAAAGCTTGTGAGCTGAGTTGGGCTGAATTCATGAGAGTGAATGAGTGAGGAAGGTTTGAGAGGCGGGAAAAGATTCTGTAATTCCAGCTATAGAGAAATCTAGATTCCAAGGAAGAGCATAATGGGAAGAAGGTTCTCAGTATGTCCCTATCATTTGTCTCTTCTTATGGCCTCTTGTTTTCAATTTTCCCACCTGTAGAAGTGCTGGATCTAGAATAGGGACTTGACAAATATCTCAAATGAAAACTAAGCTGGAAAGTTGAGTGCATGGAAACTACAGTCATGATGCTGACATTGGGTCCTCAGGAGGATGTTGACACAGGAAATGGCTGATGCTATTACTTGACATTGGTCACATTGCCATCAGCATCACAACTGCGGCCACTGAATTTTTTTTAATCTAACAAGACTTTGTTGATGTCGGGATATTTTCGTAAACATGTTAATTTTCGTTTCCTAATGCACATTAACGTTCAGAGAGCTATATTTAGTGTTTATGATAGCCAGTATGGTGTCCCATAAAATACGGAAGGCCTGACACACACATAATGAGCCTGAGCTGTGACCTGTGTTTGCATGACTTCTCCCTGCAACTTTGGCTTGGTATTGAATGACCCGCAATGACTACAAGCCTTTGTTGCGCAGAGACGGGGACTTAGGCTTCTTTGATTGCCTCAAAAGGCCTGGGACTGGGTAATGCATATGGTAAGTGCAGATCCTTGTGGAATAAATGAACCCAAAGTTTCTCTGTCTTTCAGGAAGCATCGCTTTGACAGGCTAAAGACTGAAAAATGCCTACAAATGATAGGCACGGAGAAGAATATGTATACACTGTTTCTGGGCGCTACATGTATATTCACAATATTGTCATTAGTTTGGAGGTCAGAGACTGTCCGGACCACAAAGAGTGGCTGTCCTGACCTGGGTGAAGTCCCTGTATTGTAACTTTCCTTGCCTCTCTGCCTGGGGAAAGCCCTCTCACCCATCTAGGTCTAACTCACATGCCCTTTCCCCATGAGGCCTGCTCTGCCTCACCCAGTGGTATCCAGCTTATAATTATTAATGCCTTTGTTCTTTCTTAACTTATACTAGGGCCCATCCATAGCAAATCTGCTACTAGTCTGGAGGGTTCCTGGGAACAGGAACCAAGACCAGTGGTATTATCTCAGCACAGTTCTTGCAAAGTGTACGGTTAGGTAGTAAATATGATGGTTAGGTAAGTAAATAAATGAACTAATGAATGAATAGATATAATTCCTCTATCAGGGACAGGTGAGAATGAGACTGAAGATGCATTCATATCATATGAGCACAAGTGGATTATGGCTTGGGCTAGAGATGGCTCCATCTTTGTGCTAATATGAAAATTGTGTCAGTGCAACCAAGAAAAGGTCTTGGGAATTATAGTTATTTGTAAGCTTAGTATGATTATACACTAAGATAATTCGTTGTAGTGTGGATCCTGAGAAGGTGGGATGCGCCCATCCCTCTAAATCCTGGTCCATGGAGCCCAGTCTCAGCTCCCTTTGGACGGGATAATGATCCATCCTGTGGAAAAAGCCACAGTGGGACATTGTGGAGGCAATAGTGAGTCCTATAACCAAGACTTCTGACCCAAGATAAAGAAGAAAAGATCACTCTTCATTTCAGTGCAGTGGGAAGGGAATTTTCCTGAGGTAGAAGAGAGGAAATCTTCTTATGTATCTGAAACACAATCCAGGAGGAGGTTTCTCAGGAAGAGGAGCTCTCAAATTTGACCGATGAAAATAGGTCCAAGTTTTATAAGCAAAGTGTTTGCATGCCATTGAAGGATGACTGAAGAAAAACAAAGAGGGCAAGTTCAGATGGTTTATCTTAAAAAAAAAAAAGAACAAAACCTTTAACAATGGTAGGAAAAGGACTTTTGTGAGTACAGCCATCCAAATGCATCCAGTGACCTTGTTGGTCACAGTGGTAATAACTTGGCAGCAGGAACACTAGAATGGAAAATAGGCCCCCAGCTGCTGAGGTAGCCAGCAACATTACATAGGAAAAAGCACATGCAGGCAGTTAGACTGGCTCAGGTATCAGAAAACAATAAAATCTAGGGCCTGAGGCCTGGGCCCAGAGGCACCCAGCAAAATCACACGAACACCAAGAATCCTAGAGACATAAGGGAAGTGCCAAATTGCTGGTCACAGACAGAATCTGAGTTGGAGGAAATTTTTATTTGATGTTAAGGGACAAGCAGTCCTGGAAAGCACAAAGACTTGAGGACATATAAAAATTATCATCATTATAAATACTGTTACTTAAAGATCTAACCGCGTCTGGATTTAAAATGTGTACATTTACCTGATTATTTCCTTTGAGTCTCTGATCATCTGTAAGTCACAGAGTGAAACCAAGTATTACATAAATGTGCTTCCAACTATAATGGATTATGGTTCTTCAAATTTTGTAAGGAAGGAGGAAATTTATAGAGAAATCAGTAAAAATGGATACAATACAAAAGACAAAAGTGACAAGAAGAAGCAAAGGAGAGATGAGTTTAAAATTCTTGAGTGAATAGGATACAGCCACTTGTCAGGAATACCTCTTATAGAGTGACCAACTGTCCCTGTTTGTCTGGACCTGAGGGGGGTCAAGGACCACAGATTTTCAATTTTTAAATTGGGAAAGTTTCAGAAAAAACTGGGATGCATTGATATCCTACTTATGATTTCAGAAGTCCAAATCACACTGCATAGAAAACATAGGAATGAGCGCTAGGTAATTCATACAAATAAACTGGAATTGGATAAATGACAGGTAACACATTTTATAGACAGATAACATATACTAAAAACAGAAGCACCCCCGATGGAGAAATCTATAAATTGCAAATAAAATTTGGGTGAAAATCAAAGAAGAAATAAATATATATGTCATTTAGGAAATGTGCTTCCAACACCCCAGATAGACGTTGAATATATGTGATTATTTGCCTAGACAAATATAGAGTTTAAATGAACTCTAAGATTATAAAAGAAATTCAAAGAAGTGCATGTTTTTTAGTTGTTGTTGTAAGTTGAAGATATAGGAGAACGGATTTTGAGTATTTTATTTAGCGATCGGAACCTCTGCTTTTCACAGGCAACCAGATACTATGGCCCAGGCTCCCATCCTCACCCTTCCCAACTTCCTGCCTATTCCCGCTGGACATGTGGGGCTTGCTTGAACCCTTTTGGAAGAAGAAGTAGAAGCAAAAACTGGCAAAGTTGTTTTGATGATAGATTGTAAGACTCTGGACTCAAATAGTGGTGTTTTGGTGTGCAAAAGACAAAGTACCACTTAAAGGGAAGAAAATCTCCCTACTTCAATGTGGAGCTCAGCCTCACCCTGCTCCTTGAAGATGCATGTTTCTGAGAGCAGGCTCCCTGCAGATATGGACAATGGCCGGGATGAAGGACGCTCAAAGGCTCCATGTAGAATGAAATTTAATAAAATTATTAATGAAATATGGCAACTAAACATACACAGTATTTTCTGGCTTGCTTTAATTGATCATGAAAGATGATGTTTATTTCATTCATGTTCTTGTCACTGTAATTTATTCATTGTTACTTTTGTCTTGGTATTCCATTGTATGAATATTTTGCAGTGTATTTATCAACTCCTTCCTGGTGAACATTTCAATTTATTTTAGGTTTTTGCTTTTACATCTGAGGTTGCTATGAAGATCTTTGCACACACAGGTACCTGGTAACACAGATTTGTGTAAGAGTTTCCTTAGAACAGAAATTGCGAGGTGTGACTATACATGATCTTCAGCTTTTCCAGAGAATAAAAACTTGCCTGCAAAAGTAATTGTAACAAGGTGCTTTCTCTAGATATATATGAAAAATCATTTCACTCACACACACTAACTACCATCAGTTCATTTAATTTTTGCCAATTTATTTAGAGTTTTCTAGACATGGGAAAAAATTTTGCCAGCTGCTTGTCAGAGGACTAATATTTAGAATATAGAAAGAGATAAAAAAGTCAGACACTCCAAAACTAAAAGACCAAATGGGTAATTGAAATGAATAAACATTTCTCAGAAGAAGAAGTAAAAATGTCCGATAAGTACATGAAAAAATGTTCAGCACCTTTGGCCACTAGAGAAATGCTAATTAAAGCAACACAGATTCTATCATACTGCAGAAAGAAAGGCTACCACCACAAACTCACAAAACAAGAAATGTTGGCAAAGTCATTAGAAAAAAAGGGACTCTTTATATCATTGGTGGGAATATAAACTAATACAACCAGTATGGAAATCTGTATGGAGATTTCAAAAAATATTAAAAATAAAAGTTCCATTTGACCCATTGGTACCTCTTCTGGGTATCCTTCGAAAAGAATTAAGGACATCAAATTACAGTGATACGTGCATACCCATGTTTATAGCAGCACAACTCACAAAAACTAAATCTTGGAGATGGCCTGTATGTTCGTCAACAGAGAAATAAATCAAGAAAATATGGTATATATATAGGCAATGGAGTACTACTGTGCCATAAATAAAGATAAACTTGTATCATTTGTAGGAACATGAATGTAACTTGGGACTACAATTCTAAGTGAAATAAATCAGACACAGAAGATTAAACATTACATGGTTTCTCTTATATGGGAAACCCAAAGTATAAATAATGTAAAGAGTAAAATAGAAGACAGATGATAGAAAACAAGGAAGTAGACTTCTTGCAGATGGGAAGGGTATCTGGGGAGGAAGGAAAAAGTAAATAGGACTAAGATGTGATATGCGTCTGTACCACCTCTCCAAAATGAATGTATTAATTATGTATGGCAAACACATACTAATAAAACAAAAAATTTTTAAAGGATTAGTCTTCAAAGCAGTTTACCTAAAAGTCAAGAGTATGTCCCACTGGCTGTTTTTAACTTTGGTGTACTGGATATTAGTATGCCCATTTAGATTTTTGTTTAGATTTTCTTTTTGTTTTGTTTTGTTTAAATTTTCAATTTCAAAAATTAAGCCATTAAGATGACCTGAATGAAACAGGTGTAACTGTGTCTTCTTGTCCCAACTTGTGCGACCCACTAATAATTTGATCTTTATGTTTGATGAGTGAGTACACTGAAAACTTTCACTTGCTCCACAGGAAAGTCAATGAGACTCCAAAGTTAATTTAACAATTTTGGGTAAATAAATTAACTAGGGGCCAAGAAAACTATAAGCACTCAGCATACTCAAAGCTTAAAGTTAGATAGAAGTAGGAATTTTTCTTTTTTTTTGTTTTTGTTTTTGCACCAGGGATTGAACTCGGGGCCTTGTGCTTGGAAGGCAAGCACTCTAACCTCTGAGCTAAGTCCCCAGCCCCAGAAGTAGGATTATTGAGGAAGGTGATTTGTGTAACATTTTCTGAGGAGATAAAAGATAGCAGGAATTTTTTTGTTATGGTTTAATATGTCAAGCAATTTGCCTAAAAGATAGTAAAGATTGCTTCAATTTATTCTGAAAAGAGGTGAGATGGCTTATCTCTCACCCTTCCCCTGAGCACACACTGGAAGGCCTCAGAGTGAGACTAATCTGGATGGTACTGCAGGTCCAGGCTGTGACCCGGAATCAAGACAGCTGAGAAGAAAGAGAAGCAGAGCTTTGGGAATTAAAAAGGAGGTGATGGGAAAGCTAACAGTCATGGAGAGACAGGCAGCACAGAGTAGAGAAGGCAGGGCGCAGTGCCAGCCTCGGTTTCTAGGTGGAGGGGAACCCAGCTCCACAGCAAGAGATAAGCCCAGAGAGGGCTGGCTGCCCCAGTGGGTGCAACAGAAGTAGCTCTGGGGAAAACCACCGTCATCATGGCAAGCTGTAACCCAGGGCAGGCTTTCCTCTGCAACTCACTCCTCTTGGATGGTAGGCTGGCTTTGGAGAGGAACCACTGCAGCATTTACCATGCTCTGGAGGGTATAACCAGCAGCCATTCGGCGAGGGAGGTTTAGTGTTTGAGACCGAGTTACTACAAGAATCAAAAGTCCCATAACGACCACACTTCAGGCATGATGGCATATTAGAGGCAAGGTGAGAAACCAAGAAAGGAAAAGCATGGAGAGAGGCAAGACAGAAGGGGCCAGGTGGAAACTCGGGAGGAAGAGGACAGCAAATCACCTTGAGCTCTCCCACCACCCACCTGCCTTTGAAACTGCTTCAGCCACTTACTACCTGAGTGGCCTTGGGCACGTTCCCTCCATTTCCTTCCTGTACACCGCCAGTGAAGGGAGTCGAATTCACTGACCTCACACGCAGGAAAAGCACTGCAGACTGTGTTGGTGCATAATAAACTGTCAGTACGTGTTGGTTCCTATTATCATTCTTTATTCTGTTTATCTTTGTATCCTCAAAGCTAGCAGGTTCCTGGTGTTTAATGAACATTTGGAAAAAACCCAATATTTGCTTCTTTGAGTCACACATCACAGTTGCAATCTGCTCCTGGTTGAACAAAGGATCTAAATACAATATTGCCTGGACTCTCCTTACAAAGCCAGGCATAGCATGATTTCAGAAAAGCTTGGCTAAAACAGGACTAAGGAGAAGCAAGTTCCAGCTCGTCGAAGACAGAGAATATGCCAGGAAATCTCATCAGGTGATTCAACGTCAATATTCTGCCTGGTAGGGATACTCCTCCACATGAGATGTGCTGCAAATAGGTATAAAGAAGAAATGTTCCACAAAAGCAACGATTACGCCATGATGGACACTCTTCTCTGGTGTGTTCTGTCATCTTTCTGCTGTCTCAGCCTCTACTCACCACCTCAAGACTTTGTGAGGACGTAAGAAGGGGGCTCACACCTTGAGCTTCCATCAAATTGATGGGAGGGATATTTGAGAAAGGAGAGCGGGTAAGTAAATAGTGACCATGGCACCAAAATAAATTCATAATGATGGCGCATAGAAAGCCCGGTGCCAAGCCGACTGCCCTACAAATATCATCTCAATTCTTTCTGACAACATTGTGAGGTAGGAGATAACACTGGAGTCCATGTGTGGTGGGTATTATATTAAGCAAGAAAATAATACAGGCAAAGCGCTTAGGATCCCTGACATATCCTAAGGTGATATTCAACAGCAGTCACTCTGTAGGTAAAGAAACTTACAAACTTTCCTACTTGGTGAAGTTAGGAAATGTAGCCAAGGCTAACACATACGTGGTAGAGATGAGATTCGAGAACCGGGTAAACTTACTCCTGAGCCCACCACCAGTCCCTTGTCTCTACTTATCCATTTAACTCTGTGTTTGACGTTCCCTCTTAGACGTTCAACATGTCTCTGACCAAACTCTTAAATGGCAGTTGCATTCGAATGTTGTTCAGCAAAAACAAAACCAAACACACAAAAACACACAGTCATCTGTGTCTCCTCATTTGTCACCAAATTCATTTTGCTCTGTTTTCCCAATATATTTGGAATGTGATCATTCCTCATTCCCCCCCACTGGGTGCAGTCACGGAAACCTCTTTCTAGATTATTGTTATAATAATTTGCCTGCAATCTCTCAATGGAGATGTCGGTGTGGTTCTGAAATGATAGCTCAGACCACGTCACCCTTCTCCTCAAAATCCCCCGAGGTTTCTCAACTCATTTAGAGTTAAATCCCAAGTTCCTCCCATTTGACATGCTCCAAGCCACTGACAACTCCCCCTAATTTCATCACCTCCTACTCTTCCCCTCATGCAGCCTGCTCCAGGCTCACCTTTAAACACCTCACCTCAGGGCCTTTGCTCCTCCTGTCACTACCAAGAATGCTCTTCCCCCAAGTAACCACACGACTTATCCCTCATTTCCTTCAAGTTTCTGCTTAAATGTCACCTTACCAGTAAAACCTTCCCTAGACCTCCCCATATAAAATATCAATCCCACCAGGCCCAACCACTTTCAATCCTCTATCCTAACTACTTTTCCTGTCTAATCTTTGTTACCATCATACATATTTTAGGTCAGCTTTTTTCTGCCTCCCATATATTGATGACATGTCCTTTCTTAAAATTCCAGCTCCACATACAAAAGTTCAGACCATGAGAAGTAGTAGGAATATGTCTTCCTCACAATGCTATCCCAGGACTCCAATTTAAACACTCAAAACAGCTAGAAAATTATATTTGAAAATAAAACTAATCTCATTTGCCTTCCAGTCCTTTGAACAAAATTTTTGCTACTTTAGAAAAACTTCTGACCGCTGATAGTTCGCCTAGTTAAGCCTGTGTCACTTACTTACACCCAGGATTGAACCTCCAGTTTCTGTTGAAGCCCAGGACGGCCGCCATCCCCTCATCACTCAACTTGAAGTCAAAGACCTGGAAAAGTGTGAGTTCACAAACATACTTGGCAAGGCAATTCCTGGTGGGACTGAAATCTCCATCCATTCTGGCAGGGCGCAAGCTCCCATCCACAGCACACAGCAGTAAAGGAGTTTCTCCCTTTTGTCTACTGGACACAAATTGTTCTCTAGAGTATATTCTATACAAGACAGCATCACTCTTCTCACTACCTTGTCACTTCTTAGACTTCAGTACATCTGAAATGAATGGCCTGTGGGCCAGTATAGAGACCAGTACTTATAAGGTTTGGTACTACAAAAGAAGGGAGATCAGCCATTAAACCTTGTAGGTGTTAAACCTGGACGCACAAAGTGACTGAGGTTCCGGTAGGACCATTCTTCAAGTATAGTCCATACCACTTCGCTGCCAGGAGGCAGAAGTGCAGGACAGTAGAGTCAGCTCTTCTGAGTGGTCCACGGCCTAATTTCTAAAGGGTAGCCAAGGATCTTCTGAGTCAGGGATGGTGAACCTTTTAGAGCTTTCAATGATAACAGACAGCCCGCTGCGGCATGTGTGCCGTAGGTTCACCACCACTGTTCTAAGTGGTACACCACACAGCTGTAATCAGCTATCACAAGACTTCCCCAGTCACGGCTGCCAGCACATTGTAGGCCTGTGTGTCATTAGTCTCAGCTCTACAGAGGCCAGTTCCCCAGCCTAAGAGCTGGCAAGGTAGTGAGAAAGGGATGGGACCCACAGACAGTAAAGGTAAGTGATCAGAAGCCCTGTCCCCTACGCCACTGAGGAATACCAGAGGACAGCTCGCATCTTACCTGAAAGTTCTCAACAATGCGTGTTTGTGTCACAGATTTGGGGATCATTGCCACATTCCTCTGGATTTGGAACCGGATCAGAACCTGTGCAGGAAGGGGATGTCATGTTTGCAATTATCTGTAAGGACCACTCTCTCTAATGACAGGAAAAGTAAACTATCTCTATTGCTTCCTATGACTTTAGCTACAACAACAAATACTGACCTAGACGTGCACATTAGAGAGATGCTTGCCTGTCCTCCTCTTCACACCTCTCATCCTCTCATCAACACAGTGATTTTCCTTGTTTAGAAATGGAGGAGGATGGCTTGGTGTCATAAGGCTAGGACTTGGTACAGCTGACATTTGAACCCAAATCCACATGTTCTGGCTTGCTGGAGGGCTTAGGGGGAAGCCGGATAGAGATCATCAGATTTCACCGATACTCATTATATTTCCTGGAGGTCCAACTACACTTGCAAGCACCACAGTAAGCTGTATTTCCCATTTTCTTCCCCTCCAGGGGGTTAAATGAAGACAACATAAGGATTTAAATGCAAGCCTGGAAGGATGGACTGCTGGACAAAAAGACAGAAAAAACAATCATTGCACCTGAGATGGGGAGTTTTTGTGCTTCACAGCAATCTCCTTAATCTTGGGATCCTCCAGCAGCAAAGGGTCCTCCGGCTTGGCCCTAAAGGCAGAGAGATGGCTGGTGTGAATAACTAACATGGTCACTGCCTGCAGATGAACTCGGTCCAATGACAGCTTCCTTCACCTGCAAGACAGGCAGGAGGAGCTGAAAGCTTTGTATTTTTCCCATTGCAACCTACATGGATGCTAGAACTTCAGCATTTTGCAAAGGCTTGTTCAGTCCGGGTAGCTGAAGTACCTCAAGAGGGTTAGGTAGGTTCCCTTTTTTAATTTTTATTTTCTTCCACTATATTCCTATGTGAGTATGCCAGACATATTGTCCCAAACAGAGTTTTCTATATGGTGCCCCACTGACTCACAGCAACATTAACCAATTATAAGTAATAATTTAAGGGCATCAGGAGCAAGGCGAAGCGCTCAGAAACCTCACCAAAGTCTATCTGGAGAACCGAGCGCGCTGTAGGCGGTGACAGTGATGCCCTGGGAGTGGCAGTACTGGATCAGTTTCTCCTGGGTGAGGTAGGGGTGACACTCAATCTGCAAAAAGTGAACAATCTCTACCACTAAGTAAGATTGTTTATAGGGAGTTCTACATGCAAACAAGATCACCAAAGACCAAACTCTGCACATTGTTAGACTGGCTAAACCAGATATGGAAATATATCTCTGAGCTCCCCAAAGCACCCTGATCACTGATATCTGACTCAACACAGAGCACGGAATAGGACTACAAATGCTTAAGGCACAATAACACAAGTCCCCTTTACTAAAGAGAATCTACCTGATTGGTCACTGGTTTATATTTCAGTCTGGGCTTATTTAAGAGCTTTTTGATCTGGAAGTGGTTGACGTTGGAGATGCCAAGGGTTTTCACCAATCCATTGTCCACCAGCTCCTCCATGGCCTGTCATAGAAAGGAAATCCTATTGGGTATTCGTGGAGGGAATACAGGGACACTGGCTTAGCTTAGTGTTCTCTGAGAGAGGAGAAATGGATAAAAGATTCACTGCAGCAAGGTTACCTTAAGTGTTACAAGGTATTTCAAGGCTAAGAGTGTAGTTTGATGGCAGGGGTCCTGTCTAGCATTAAGGAGGTCCTGAGTTTAATCCCCAGTACCACAAAAAAAAAAAAAAAGGAAATTTCTATCTAGACCATGGGTGCCCATCAAGGATTTGGTTCAGGCCTACTGCCCTTCCCCAGCCCCCACTGCAACTTAGAGTGAGAGATGAAAGTTTTATGTGCTTGATGCTCTCACCTCTCTGGAAACTTGGCTAGGGAAGAGACCTAAGTCTATGGAAGGGTGTCAGTTATCTGGGGTCTGGATCACTCTCTCCCATGCCCATCACAGTTTAGTTTGCAATAAGGGAAGATGCAGATAGATTGTGCCTGGCAGGGCACCAAGCCAAATAGTGGGCTGAAATCTGGCTCACCCTCTACTTCCTCAGTCAAAAATATGAAAGTTGCATTTATATGGTGGACTGATATGGTCCACTTGGGCAGGAACGCCCAGCTGGACTGAGTGGTGTGGTTCTGGATGTAGGAGATCCACCTGAGAATTGTTGCCAACAGAACATAAAGGAGAATGGGAGCAGAAGACAGGGGCCGGCTCTTTCCCAGGAGAAGCTCTGTTGGAGCTGGTTCTCTTGAAGAGAACTTGGCTGTTCCTGTCGCAGGAGAAGCTCCGGGCTTTGCTGTCATCAAGGACGGCTGCTGTTTGTTTCAGGGGAACACTGGTCTTCATCTCTACTATGAGCATTGCATCCTAGCTCCAGTATAGATTTCTTTAGTCTTTTAGTGCAAACACGGACGTGTATGGGACAGTGCCCTGGGCTCCCAGCCCTTGATTAGATCTTTTGGGTCTCCAGTGCATAGATAGACATTGGACACTCTTCTTGCATTTGGCTTATAGGTAAATGTTGTAACTTGTAAATGTTCTCTATTAAATCTGCTCTCTTGCAAACCGTTGACTCTAGAAAAATAACTACTATAATTAACATTTAGGAAAAGTATTTTATATTTTTTAAACCTACAGTGGACATGTTCCAAACTTGCCCAAAGATACTGTATGTGATGATAATGGCAGCCTCAAATTCTATATATAATTATTCATTCATTTTATGTCCAGTTCCTGTCCAAGAATGGTTAGAATATAAGCATACAATGAACTCCTTGGTTCTAAGTTTCTAACACTCCAATTAAAGTACTAGGGGCCTCTTCTATGGAGCAATCAGCAATGCTGAGGCTGCTTCAGATAATTTGACAGTGACATAACCCGAAGGACCAGGGGACATGGCTCAAAGAAGGAACAAATTCCCATGAACCCCAAGGGAGACCTTACAAACTGGGCCTCAAAAAATAACATGGAGAAGAGGGAAAACCATGATCAGGTGGGGAAAGAAGGCAGAAGCAAAGGTTTAGAGGCAGGATGTATTCAGGACCTCATGGTTCTCAATCTTGATAGAAACTTGGAACCTCCTGAGAGCTTGCAAACAGACTGAGGCCAAGGTGCCCACTCAGCCCATTATTGCTTTCATCTGAGTTGCAGTAGGCACTGAGATCGCTAAGATTCCTTTAGTGATTTTTATGCACAAAGTTGGGAGCACTGGGGTTGATGATGGACTTCAAAATAGCCAAAATAAATTATATTGATAAGAACAGAAGGTCTTAGGACTTCCTAGCAGGTTTGAATGGAATCAGCTATCTCTGTTAAACAACATTTCAGAACCTTGACTCATGCTAAATACGCACACCTGCAAACCAGTGTATCAGCCTGAAGAACACGCTTCAATAAAATCTTGTTATCATTCTACCTAAGTATCCACATACTAATACTTTCAAAACTGCTAGACAGACTTTAGAACCACCATCCTTAGTATAGTCTAGAAGCCATCACTGTCACCACGGGTGTCAGCCTCATATACCCTTGCTCTCAGAAGCAGGCAGGAGCAGAAGTCTGGGCAATGAGTGCTGCTTTTTCAGCCAGGACTGTGTAGCTATCTTATAGCTTACCGCACGTGGCCCTTCCTCTAAGAGGCCACTCCCAGGGCGTGCTTTGGTTAACAGGAAGGTAGAGCCTAAAAAATGTTATTGAAGAGTATATCAAGAGTTGTCCTGAATAGAGACCACGGGGCATGGAATTGTGACAAAGGCAATATGGCAGTTGCAGTTTGGGTTACTGGAAATCATAGTTTCTCTCAGACACAACTGCAAGAAAACCTAAGAATGTGGCCACATCAGCAAGCACAGGTGGTCTGGCCTCTCTTCCAGTTCACTGCCTTTCTGCTCTGCACAAGACCTTCGGCTTTAGTCCACCTCCACATCCAGTGCAGGCACAGTTGCTATTTACTGCCGTCTGTTAGGCAGCATGAGATTGGGGAAGGGAATACAGAAACCTGAAGTCCCTGTGGCCAGTGAATAAGATAGAGGTCTAGGTAATCCAGTTTCAGATCCTTGAGGGTCTTCTGACAAGCCTTTTTCACCAGGCTTCTTTCAAAGAATGTGGACCACAACTGCAAAGCACAATAACGAGGCATTAGGACTGGAGACAGAAAGGGTAACACCATACTCACTCTCTCTGCTTTGTGACTTGCGGCCTGATCTAACCTGACAATAGGTCATTTATAACAAAATTAATTAAGGTATGTGATCCAGTATGCAGTCACCAAGGCCAAGCATGTCAGTGACATTTTTTAAGTGTTGAAGTAATTTACTTCTTTAATGCTCCTAGTATTCTGTTTTGTAGATCATTTAGCATAATGTGGCCACCGATTACATATTTATATGCCTGTCTTATTCCTTTCCTTGATTACCAGATCTCCGAGGGCAGGAATTATGCGTAGCTTTTACTTTTCAATCATTCCTATGCCACTGGGAATCAATGGCTTTTTTCTGCATTCCGTATCTCCAAGCCGACTAGGCCCCAAGTGATGGCTTTACAAATTCGTCCAGTGGATCTATTTGTTTCACTAGATGCACTTTCCAAGTACTTAGAGCTAGTATCTTTTAGTAAGTACAGTATAACACAGATCCAAAGATTCTCAAACCCCTCACACCCAACCTCCCCTCCATTTTTCTAATCACATTTCATAAGTAACCATTCACTGAACTGAAATAAAAAGAAATTTGCATGTGACAATAAAAAGTGCTTCCACTATTTTAGAAAATATTTCCTTGCAGACAACGTCAGGACCAGGGCCACTGAGACCACAGTGCTGAAATGCAAAGTGGGCTTCAGGACCTGTCCCCAACTGCACCCTTAGACTCTGACTGCCACTGCACAGATGGATCCCGCTGACCGAAAACAGGGCCGCCAAGGGCACCAGAGGCTCGGTGGAGCCATTCCCACAATGGGAAACAAATTTCAATGAGTGCGGGGGAGTAGCAGTATCTTCCACATACCAAGAGTGTTTTGGGGTTTGAATGCTGGTATCTGGGAATGTAACAAAGGCAGAGATGAAGATACAGACATACAGGAAAGGCCGATGGGTTCTTGGTGCTGACCACATCCAGATGCTTCTGCCTACCATGAAGTCACCATGGGCCATAGATACATTGCTAACAATGAAGAGGTCCTCCCGCTTCACAGCCTTCTCTTGGATCTTCTCTCGGATGCCTTCTCCCACCTCGTTCTCATTCTGATAGACATAGGCACAGTCGATATGGCGATATCCTGCTTCAATGGCCACCTTCACGGCTTCTTTGACTTTGCCTGGAGGAGACTGAAAGGCAACAAAAAAAGACCACCAGATACTCTAATTCCAGGGCTTCCTCCATCAGGCTATACACAGCCCCATTTCTCCAAACTCGGACTGGCTGGGATCTCAGTTTGCCAGGGGGCACCCGGCAAGCAAACACATTTTGGAAAATTTTTTGAAAGAAAATTTTAAAAAGTGAATTAATTTTACGCTTATGACCTTATGCTCTGTTGTAGCTAAAAGTCCATTCCCCTTCAATTTAGGCTAATCCGGAAGTGTGTCCAGTTGACCGGTAGTGACATATTGCTCCCAGTGCAACTTGCTAACAGCTGAACTGAAAACTAGACTCTTTAGTAACCCAAAGAAATTTTCAACCCCAGATGATTATGAGAATTAGGGATTTGGGTCATTACAAGAATAGCAGGTGTACAGGCCTGAATAGATTTCTCCATTTCTCTAAAGCCCTGTCTGCAAAATGGGAACAATGAGCTTCATATGGTCCTTGTGTTGATTATTTGCTGTAATAAGTGTAAATTTTTAGCATACCACTGGACACCCATCAAGGCTCAGGAGATGCAATCCATTATATAATTATTCTTTTAGAAAAAGACGAGATAGAAAATCTTACAATAATGGCCTTTCTTTTTCACCTTCAAGGAAAACAAAACAAAACAAAACAACAAAAAAAGAATGTTAGAAATACCATATTACATTCTAAGCTAGCCAAGCAAAACACTGAAGGGGAAAAATCATTTAAAAAACCGTTCTCCTAAAAGAACCTTTGAAACTTCTTCTATTGTGAAGTAACAAACCTTGAAAATTATATTAAATCAGAAATATGCAGCTATACCACTACTGGGATAAGAAATTGCTGCCAGTAAATTCAGGGAGAAATAAGGGATGGGCCAGTAGCACTAGCCCTAAGAAAAGCCCACAGCTGTTGTAAACTGCAAAAAAGTGTGGGGTTTTACCCTAAGAATCCAGGAGGAGGGAAGAGTTGGAGAGGAAATCCAGTGCAGCACCTGCTGTATTGCCAGAGAGAGTTTAATCAGATGCAATTTGGGGAATAGGTTGATTGTGTGGGACTGAGTCACAGAACACCTATGCTATAGCTGCACTCTAGGACTTCCAGTGTTACTCTACTACAGTGACTGGGTGAGGGACAGATGTGGAGAGGGTGAGGGCCAGACATAGATGTCCTGAATTTAAGCTTAGGCCAGGAAGGACATGGAGCCCAGTGGGTGTAGCTCTCAGAGTGTGTTTGGAGTTGTTTCTGCATCTTCTAATCTGTTCCATTGACTCTTGGGTCTGTCTTTTTGCCAGTACCATGCTTTTTTTTTTTTTTAATCACCATAACAGCTACTCCTTTGAAAGGGTAAACAAAGTAAACAAACCTTTAGCCAATCTTACCAAAAAAAAAAAAAAGGAAAGAAAAGACCTAAGTTAATGCAATTTGAGCTGAAAATGATGAAATCACAATAAACACCACCAAAATCCAGAAGATTAATACAACTACTTCACCAGGCACACCAATGAATTGGAGGACTCAGAAGAAATGGATAGATTCCTACATATGTATTAATTACCAAAACTGAAACAAGAAGATTTAAAACCCCTGAATAATACAATAACAGGCAATGAAATTGAAACAGTAATTAAAAAAAACCACCAACAGGAGTTGGGGATTTAGCTCAGTGGTAGAGTGCTTATCTAGCAAGCCAAAGGCTTTGAGTTCAATCCCCAGCACTCCCTGCCCAAAGAAACTACCAACTAAGAAAAGCCAGATCTTCATAGATTCTCTGCTGAACTCTGTAAGTACTTCAGGGAAGCTATAATGCCAATAATCCTCAAATTCTTTGATGAAATTAAAAGGGAAGCACTCCCAAAGCCATTCCTAGAAGCTAGCATTCCCCTGATTCCAAAACCAGACAAAGGTCCAATCAAAAAGAACTAAAGGCCAATCTCTTTAATAAACATAGATGCAAAAATCCTCAAGAAGATACTGGCAAACAGAATAAACCAAATCATCGAAAAGATTGTACATCATGACCAACTAGAGTTTATCCTATCTATTGAATAATCAGTTTTATCCTAGAGGTTTTATCCCAGAGATGCAAGCATGGTTCAGCATACACAGATCAATAAATGTAAACCATCACATAAACAGAAGCCAGGCCAAAGATCACATGATCACCTCAGTAGATGCAGAAAAAAGCCTTTAACAAAATCCAACATCTATTCATGATAAAAACCTGCAAGAAAATTGGTATGGAAGGATATTATCTTAATTTGATAAAAGCCATTTATGACAAACCTACTGCCAACATCATATAAAATGGGGAAAAACTGAAAGCTTTCTCTCTGAAATCAGGAACAAGTCAAGGATGTTCACTATCACCACTTCCGTTCAATACAGTCCTCAAAACATTAGCCACAGCAATTAGACAAGAGAAAAAAAAAGGGATATGTATATAAAAGGAAGTCAAATTATCATTATATGCAGATGACACGATCTTCTACATATAAGACTGAAAAAAGTTCACCAGAAGACTCTTAGATTAATGACCAAATTCAGCAATGTAGCAAGATACAAAATCAACGCACAAAAATCAATGTATTTCCTGTACACTAATAATGAACTTACTGAAAAAGAAAAATTAGGAAAAAATATCATTCATAATAGCACCAGAAAAAATTAAATGCCTAAGAATTAACCTAACCAACAGAAGGAAAAATCTTAACAATGGAAATTACATCACTCAGAAAGGAAATTGAAGAAGACATCAGAAAATGGAAATACATCCCTTGTTCTCAGATAGGCAGAACCAATACAGTCAAAATGTCTATACTCCCAAACTGTTATGTTGATTTAATGTAATCCCAATAAAAATACTAATGACATTCTTCATGGAGCTAGAAAAAATTATTCTAAACTCATATGGAACCAGAATAGCGAAAGCAGTCCTAGGTAACAAAAACAAAGCAAGAGATATCACAATTACATATTTGAAGTTATATTACAAAGCTTCAGTGATAAAAACAGCATGGTACTTGCCCCAAAACAGACATGTGAATCGATGGAACAGAAAAGAGGAGGCAGAAACAACTCCAGGCACATTCAGTTGCACATACAGTTATTTCATCTTGGCAAAAACATACACTGGAGGAAAGACAGTCTGTTTAATAAATGGTGCTGAGAAAATTAGATATCCATATACAGAAGAGTGAGTCTAGACCCATCTATCTTGCCTTGTACTAAATTGAAATAAAAATGTATCAAAGATCTAAAAGTTAAAACAGAAACAATCTGCTGGGAGATAAAATAGGTAAAACTCTTGAATTCATAGGCATAGGCAAGGACTTCCTGAACAGAATGCCAATGGAACAAGAAATCGTACCAGAAATCAACAAATGGATCATATCAAATTAAAAAGCTTCCCCACAGCAAAAGAAACAACCAACAGAGTGCAGATGTAACCTATAGAATGAGAAAATTTTTGCCAGATATTCCTTAGACAGAGGACTGACATCTTAGAATATACTGTATAAGGAACATAGTATATTTATACTGTGGAAATTAGTATGGAGTTTCTTCAAAAAACTAATACGAGAAGTTGTGTTTGACCCAGATTTTCCCTTCTCGGTCTCTTCCCCAAAGTGTTAAAGCTATCAAATTACAGTAACGCATGAACCCTCAAGTTTATAGCACCACACTGTATACTAGCTAAATCTTGGAAATGGCCTATATGCACATCAACAGATGAATGGATAAACAAAATGTGGTCTTAATATACAATGGAGTACCATAAAGAAGGATAAACTTGAGGCATTTGTAGGTAAATAAATGCCCCTTGAGAGCACAGTATTAAGTGAAATAAATTGGACACCCAAAGTTAAATATTGCATGGTTTCTCTCATAGAAGAAACCCAGAATATAAATAAAGAGCAAAATAAAAGCTAGAGAGTAGGGAGATCTTTTTCAAATGGAAAGAGGAACAAGAGATGGGAGGAGGAAGAGGGAGGGGAGAGAAAGGCGAGAAAGAGGATGAAAAAAAGATAATTGAAAAAAGAAAAAAATAGAGATGAAGTTTTTGCAAATGGGAAAGTGACCAAGAGTTGGAAGGAGCAGGGAGAGAGGGAGGAAGGGTAGGGGTGAAAAGAAAATTAAGATACGGTATATATATATATGTACCAATTGTTCATGATAAATGTCATCATTATGCTCTGCAATCATGTAGCAATAAAAAGAAAAATTAAAAAGAAAAAAGGAGAAAGTCTAGGCAAGAAAGAAATTGCTGCCAACAACCCAGAAGCACTTCAGGATCCCCTCGCAAGCCGCTGTATTTAAAGGATAAGCACATATCCCTTTAAATTGTATCATCTTTGTGTCTGGAAAAGAGTTCCCTTCATAACCTTTATATCTACTTTTGAAATTCTAAAAATTAGTTCTGTTAAATTCATTCAAGGTGAGCATACAACTAGAGATAGAGAAGTGATAATTTGTCACTGTTGTGTAAGTTCTGATTGGGGTGATTCTTGCTCTTGAAGCAAAGAGGCTGAGACTGAATGAGGCTGCCCTGATGCACTCACCCAGAATGAATGTATTCCAAGAGTGCAGAAATGCAGTGTGGAGACAAAGAGGGATCTGACCCTCCCACAGGGAGGAGAGGAGAAAAACAGTGCAAAGAAGAAAAGAGGAAGAAGACTGAACAGAGAGATGAGAAGACTGAACAGAGAGAAGGAATCCACAGACAGCTCCCAGACACTAGCTAGGACCGTGCTGTCATTGAGGGGAATGGCAAAGATGCAGAGTTAGAAGGGGATGGAACATTTGCTCCCAAAAGAAGCAAATGAATCTGCTTCGTAGGACAATGGGATGCACCTTACTGTATTTTTATCAACTAACATTTACACCTCTAGGGCTGGCCCTGCGCTCCTGATTCCCAGCCTAGGCTCTCTGTGTCCTAGAAATTTTCAGACTTTTAACATGCATGTGAACCACATAGGGATATTGATAAGTTCAGATTGTAATTCAGTAGCATGGGATTCTGCATTTCTAACAGAACTGAGGCCATGCTGGTGCTGCTGGTCTGAATCCCTCAGCATGGGTACCAAGAAGGGCCAGGGATTTTGGAGCTCTACATCTTTTTTCAGTCACTTAGCCAGCAGCAAACTCATGGCCAAGATATGTAAATGTCCAACCCTTCTAAGTGCCCAGTACCAGGGAGTGTTTTAGAGGAAAAGACTGCTAAGAAGGTAATTGCCCTGAAAATATGTCTCTCTATGCCTGCTTGAGATTTGATACTTGTCACGGAAATTCATCATTGCTGAGAAAAGCCAGTCTTGGAGTTTTGCAGGTTCAATCAGCCTTGAGAAAGGAAAACAATTTGGGTACTGAATGTAGTGCTGAAGGTCACCTCGCCAGCCCCCAGGTCAAACTGGATGCAGAGAAGAGAAAATGCCCAAAGGCCCCTGGAGGGAAGCAGGAGCACCAGATAAGCAGGTTTGCATATTTACCTTCCAGGTCCCCAGGCCCACAGTGGGCATCTTGGCTTTGGTGCTGAGCTCCAGAAAGGTGGCCATGCTTGCTTCAAAGAAGCGCTCTGAAGGAGCAGATAAATGTGTCGTGAGCTGATCGGGGCGCTGGCAGGTGTTTTACGTCCTGGTCAAGGAGACCATTTCCGGCTGCGGTGGGAGGAGCTAGAGCTCAAGGCAAGCTCCGGAACAGGAGGTCTATTCCAGTGTTTCGTAACATTAAATACTGTGAGTGCGTATTAGACATAGCAACCTGGTGTGAATTACTTTGTGAGTGACACTTAGGGTTTCTCCACGTACAGGTCAAGAGTCTCCAAAATTTATTTGGGAATGAAAATTTGCAGTGAGAATCTGTGTGCCATGTTAACCTTCCGGGTATACATCAGCTTTGGCAAGGAAAGTTTTCTAGAGCAAAACGAGCAGGATGGGATAAATTATTTTGAAGCAGTAATCCTTGGCTACAAAGTTCAATAACATGCAGGACATCA
Organism: Hystrix cristata; assembly: GCA_004026905.1. Classification (NCBI taxonomy): domain Eukaryota; kingdom Metazoa; phylum Chordata; class Mammalia; order Rodentia; family Hystricidae; genus Hystrix; species Hystrix cristata. The sequence goes on from PVJO010006428.1 coordinate 47,546, forward strand.
GTTTTCTTAATCACTTCCCTCGTCCTTGGGACAAAATACCCAACACCCACAACTTAAAGAAAGAGAGGTTTATTTTGGCTTGTATTTCAGCCCATAGTCTTCCAGACACTTCAGAGAGAGTCAAGACATAACCTTCCTGGGTGACATCCAATTGACCCCCTCTTTTGACCAGGTCCCACCTCCCAACAGGAAGCCAGGTGTGATACTCCATAATCCAACCAAATTCCAAACATCTGGCCAATGAGTCCATAAGGCCTTAGGGGGACATTTAGATATAAACCATCGGTCCAAGATTAGACAGTTGCTGAGCAGATGTTTTTGAAGAATTTGTTTTTAAGGTTGCAGTGGCCTTTGTGCAAGGTTATGGCTCTGAGCATCTTTTGTGAGTAGTTCTGGTTATCAGGCACACAGGCTGAGATCCTCTTCTTCATAAACCACTGACTTTATTTATTATTATTTTTTGTTAGAGCTTGACATGACTCAATTTGGAATCTATCGACTTTTGCAGGTTTTACCAGTATTTTTCTTTTGCTAATCCAATAAATTGAAAATAAAAATGTATTTTATTTTGTACACGTAAATGCTTTTTCTGCAGAGTATGGAACTTACTTGCTAACCATTTGGGCATGATATATTATGCTAACATTCCTTCCTTATTTCTTTCTTTGTTTTGGCTTTGGGATTTTGACCAATTGAGTTTAAAATTAATGTTTAAAATTTTGTACCTAATTTTTCAAAATATTTTATGATTATAAACTGCTACATACTTACCATGAATGATGCAAAAATATACAAGATTATAAATAACCCCCCCCACTTAAAATGCCATTGTGGAATGTTATTGTGCCTCAGCCCCCCACCCTCAGATATTGCATAATCCAAGCCCTATTTGTGTCTGTCAGTTATTTTTTAATACATTTTATATACAGCTTTAAACTCAACACCACAAAAGAAACTTTTCTATACGCTTATAAACTTTTTAAAATTGTTTTTTCACTTAACCTGATAATGGCTGTAAAAATTCTGTTTTATCATCCATTATTCTGCTATTTCCCTACTCTTAGATACTTAGTTGGTGTCAAAATTGTTTCTATTGCAAATAAAAAAATACTTCAAGGTACATAACCATAAATAAAGCACTGGGCACATTTGGGTACTTTTTTCTTGGGTTAGATTTCCAGAAACAGGATCATGTAGTCAAAGAAAATTTATTTTAGTTTGTCATGTGAGATTGAACCAAATGTGATTTTTCTCCAAATGAGAAAATTTCCAAATACCATTATTATAAATAATAGTAAATTTTTTATGATATTTCAACAATCATCTATAATATTTACCAATTTTTACTTTTTAATATTATAGAAGTAATATAAGTTCTTGGTAAAGAGTAAAAAGAAAAAGGTAGAGAACAGAAAAGATCATGTAAAAACATAGAAGTCATTCATATTCCCACCCAAGAGATGATTATTGTTGATAACATGCAGGCATATCTGCGGATATACAGTCAAGTTGGGAAGTCCCAGATCAGAGGAGAGTTGTGCCCCACTTCCCAGGGTTAGCCTAGGACAAAGACATCCAGTCTGGTCTGGAAACCCTGGCCTCCAGGACAATCACCATGTCAGCCGGAGATATCCAGATGTGTGGACCAAGGGTAGACTCGGGGTGTCCCATGAGCCTTGGCACAGTGCAGGGAGAGAAGTCTCATTGCTCACATCCACTGCAGAATCGGCTGAAAGGAAGAGAGCTGGCCCCCACAAATATTTCATAGTTGGGAGTGTGCAGGTTGTAATGTGTACATGTACTATATGCTCGTCATATTCAAGTGAGATGGATCAGAAGCCAGGGAGTGGGCTTTATGGCTAGGGAATTGTTGGTGCTGTGGACATCTTGGATCCTTGCAAACAGGGACAATCGCCTCTAACTACCAGACACACAGGTCAAATCTCAGGGGAAGTGAACCTGCAGATCATCGTCATCACAGCCAATATACTGACATTTTACATGTCTACTTGCAATCTCACTGACAACCAGAGAGAAGAAACCCTGAAAGTAGTGGATTATTTATTTACTTATTTATTTATTTGTTGGTGCCGGGGATCGAACTCAGGGATCTGTGCTTGCTAGGCAAGCGCTCTAACCACTGAGCTGAATCCCCAGCCCCAAAGGTAGCAGATTTTAATCTTGAAAGAAATCTAAGTCAAAATAAAATACAGAGACGGCAAGTGTCAGCAAAAAGTATAACACAAAATATTTTCTGAAGACATCATCACCCAGAAGCAGTTGCACCCAGCCTAGTTTTTCCTCATGCCATCTACAATTAATTTTAATTTCATTTATAATAGGTTTTATTTCCTGGGTGAATTGATTTTATATCAAGGAAAGACTGAGCCAATCATGAGGTTTAGCCAGTTTAAAAGAAACAAAGAGCCCTCATTAGATGAGGAGAGAGTTTATTTTGAGTCCAACACGGTCTCCTCGGGATTGTGTGAGAGTTGATGATTCCAGGATGAAATTGTCCTTGTCAGACCCAGAAAAAAAATTGGAACTGGGAAGTAGTGGAGGGAGGGCTCGTGCCTGCCTGCCTGAGACTAATACCGTTTCTAGCTCTTTCTAAAGTCTCACAAGCAATTCCTTCTTGTTCTGCCCAGCTCTCACGATTTGCACATCTCACATTCACAGATTTCTGAAACAGAGTTTAGTTTTACCAATCTCTAAGACTGCAGCAAGTCAGACAAAATGCTCTGGACAGAATACTAGCCCAAATCCACACGTCTACAGTGAGAGACTCCGAGTTCTGCCTTGGGTCTCCAGACGAGTGAGTTCTTTATCCAAATCTCTTATGTTTATTTCTTCCTTTTGCCTTTAAGCACATCCCCCACTTCCGCCTCCTTGAGTATAACCAGGGTTTTCTATGGCGCATGTATTCCCATTGTAATGCTTTGTCATTTCCTAATAAATATCATTATTCTTTGAAAAATCTTTCTCTGACTGTTATTTACTTTAATAATCACATTTTGGGTCTTTTTCAGGCCTTGTGCTATATGGATTATCTCAGGAAATAGGTGCTGTGATTTCGTCTCACAGATGAACTAACACATACAGACATTAACTAATGTGCTCAAGACAAATGGTAAAGAAAGGATTTCCCTCCAGCTTGTCCGGTTCCGGAGCCATTTGTTTGTATTTTTGTTTATAATTTGGCATTGGCATTGTGCTAACTTGTATATATTCCTTAATTTGATTGTCACAATGCCATAAAGTAGGTATGATTGTTAACCGCATTTTACAGAGAAAAAAACTGGGAAAGAAATTGGTCTAAGGTCAAGTGGCACAGTCAAGACGCACAAAGATTTTCTGTCTTTTATGTGTTCTCAATTCATTACCAGAAGGCTGAAGTTAAATCTTGAAGTAGGTATTGACCTCTGGGCTGTAGATGGTGACAAGGCTCACGGAGGTCAATTGGAATGGTTCTCTTAACATGTGGAAAATCTCGACATACTTCACTAGTGATTATTAAATTATCCACCTGAAAATTAAAGATACTTGTACGTCTCATAATCACATAGCTACTAGGCTGTCTCATCGACCTACACATGGGGCATCTCATTGGATGACATGACAGTTCAAGTGCTGGTGAATTAGTATTTGTCAATCAAAGAATTTAAAAAGTGTATTACTATGGATAAGGTTTCTTTTAGAACCACTAAAACCCAGAGTCAGTAAAGATAGAAGATTTTTGTTGGATAATTGAGTTTAATCAGTTAATCCCAATTTCTGTGTAACAAGTCAACTCATTATAACAATGATCATTTGTTTGCTCATGATTTTGTGGGTTAGCAGTTTGGGCTGGAAGTGATCAGTAGTTTCTCTGTGCTCCACATGGTGACAGTTGCTCTCACTCTCATATTTGGGCTTCATTTTTGTGGCCTGGGATGTCAGAGAGGGCTGGCACTCCTCTTCACCAGGGGTCTGCCTCATCCCCCAGGAGCCTAACCTGCCCTTGTTCACAGGCAGTAGCATTCTGGTGGGCCCACTTTTGGAATGTATGCAGAGTTACTTCCACCACATTCTGTTGTTAAGCAACTCACAAAGTGAGTGTAGAGTCAAGAAGTAAGAAATAGATTCCATCTCTTGATGACAGTTATTGCAAAGAATCTGTGGCTACTTTTAATCAACCCCAGGAGGTTTAATAAGAGCTTTAATTAGGTACTTCCTAGTTTAATTAATTTGCCAATTTATTCCTGGATTATACTTTTAAGAACATTTTTTAAAAGTCTGGCAAATACATATGCATAATGAGTTTTACTTTGTTAAAAAATAAAAGCCAAATTGAAAGAAGAATAATAAACTCTTTTTAAAAGAAGAATAAACTAGGGATAGTGACCAATATTTATCTCTTCTAACATTTCCATTTCAACTTATGAAGCAGGAACAAGGAGCACCTAATATGTCCGGAAGGAAAGGAGAGGAAAAGAATCTCAGTCTTGGCACGTATATATTTTTCTCCTCTAACTTATTAAGAGTCTTTTAATTTTGTTAATGATGTTGATGGAAATCCTAATATCAAAGCACTCTTTTATTCCTCCTGACCGGGAGGGGAGGGGCTCTGGGAAATGGCAGGGCATGAGGACAAGACTCCCAAATCCACAAGAGGATACAACAGTGTTAAGCAGAGAAGAGCAGTGTCCCTTGCTCAGGCTGCAGAAGAGTTACAGAGCTACAGCCTGGGAGAACTGAGGGAACAGAATGCCTAGATGCCGGTGGCCTGGACTGTTGGTGCATCCATAAATCCTGGCCTTCTAAGCAGCATTAGCACAGGAACTGAGCAGGATCAGAGAACTAATCAGAGTGAGCCTCAACAAGTACAGCATGAGTGGCTACAGTAAAAGACCAAGTGAGAGAAACAGAACAAGCAGGACAAACAGGACGAAGTCATCAGACTTTACTCTGTTCCCTCACTGACAAGGAACACTGAGAAGTCAATTCTGCATTAGCTGAATCTGTTGGGGAGGGGACCCAAAGGGTGGTGTCCCCTACTCCACCACTTCTGGTAAGGGTCAAGCAATAGCTCTGTTATATATCTGAATTAAATGAAAGAAAGTCTCATCTCAAATAAAATAAGTTAAATATAGCATTTAGCACAGAGATTTCCCTCGGCAAGACATTGGTCCCATTCCCCCTTACAAATAGTTCCTGCCTTGTAATAATATTGAGCCAAAGAGGTCTGTTTGTTGGTGCTATCTAGAGCAATCATTGGTCTTGTGGTCCAAGTAGATGCTCCCACCCTCTGCCTTACTGATAGCTCTCAGAGAACCCTGTTTCACTACTCACCTCCATTGGTGCTGCTGTTTTGACTTCAGAAGACAATTTGCTTAATCACAACTCTAGACAATTTATAGTTTACAAAGTTCCAGAAAAATGCACGTGGAATCCCCTTTGCCACCTGGCTTTTCTCCATCCAGTCGCTAGCCTCCTGCTCCCCCCCACCTAGTGACAGATGGTCCTGGTGATAATCACAGCCATTCCACCCACTACCACAAATTTGGTTTTGTGCAACACACGTTTAGTAAGCTATTTAGCATTTTTCTTGCACCAGCCAGTGCACTCCATGCTGGGATGGTGTCCTGCCTTCTAGAAGTTCACGATGGGCCAGACTGGAAGGCAAATAGTGCAGTTCCAGGGAGGGAACTGGAGAGTGCCTGACCCATCTCCATTACAGACCACAGTGCAGCTTTAGAATGAAGGTGAGAAGAAGAACTATGTGCCTTGGTCAGCTTGTCCAGCCTGGACAGGACAGATTGGCCAGGCCTGGAAACCCACAGGAGCTACTTGGCAGTGTGCAAACTGGCCACGGAAACTCAGCAGTGGATTCCCTGGGTGTCCAATGTGACGTGACATTTCCTGCACCCGTGGCTTGAGAAGCCTTGGGATATTAATCACAGGATTTAGATTGTAGGCTATATACACTTATTAAACAAAAGCACCAGTTTAACTAAATGTTATTTGTTAAGAATCATCAAAGCAGATATTCTTTACCAAATACTTTAGGACAAGAGTTTCAGCCCAAATCCATAACTACTACTCACTACCTCTGGGCTTTGGGACTAGAACATTCCCAATGCTGCTCTCTGCTGTGAGCCTTCTGGGACACAGTTACTGGTTTTTATTGAGCAGTGGGATAGCCCAAACAGCTGAGGGATGTAAACACTGGAAATATGCAAGTTGTCATGGGTAATGTCAGAGAAGCACTCCATTAAGAGGGTCAAGCCATAGGAAATCCCATTTTGAAATGGAAATTACACACACCCACACACACACCACTCATACACATTAATATATGTACACACATTAATATACACACATTAATATAATATATATATAAATTCTATCAGGGAAATCACAGAAGGGACTCATTTGACTCACAAGCAAGTAGCTTCTTTTCCCATAGGACCTATAATAGAGAAAGAATTGGAACAACAACAATAACAGCAACCCCCCCCAAAAAAAATCTCATCAGTTTAACTCTAGTTATATTTCATCAAACATATGCTTTATAGTGTAGATCTAGACGGTCCCAAAAGCCTCATGTGTTCAGAGGTGGGTCTTATGAAAGAAGATTGCACCATGGGGGTGCTATACTTACCAGTGGGTTGGTCCACTGAAAAATTCAAACTTCCAAATGTGCCATTAGGAGTGGGGGTCTGCTTGGAAGAGACAGGTCATTGGGAGCATGACCTGGAAGCCTGTACCTCCCTCCTTTGCTCTTCCCTTCTGTCTCTGCTCCCTTGCTACCATGAACTGAGCTGCTTTTTTCTTCCAGGCTCTCCCGCCGTCCTGTTTTTCCCTTAGACCTGGCCAACCATGCGTGGACCTCTGATGCCTCTGAAACTGTAAGCCAAAACAAGCCTTTCATCCTTTAAAATGCGAGTGTCAGGAATTGTTCCAGCGATGAAAAAGTGAGTAAGACAGATTTTGGTACCAACAATGAATGGGGTTGTGACTAAACATGTGGCTTAGAAGCCTTCAGATCTGGTTCATAGAAGTTTGGAAAAATTTGGAGATGCCGGCTAGCAAAGGTCAAGAATGCTAAACACCAGGTTTTACGGGAGATTCTTGACAAGGTTTAGAAGACCAGAATGCTGATAGAAATGCAGATAGAAATAAAGATCAGGGTCAGGAAATGTAAGTTGAGAACAAGGACTCCATTGGCAGTTGGATACAAGGCAATGTGTGTTGTGCTCTGGGTGAAAATTTGTCTACATTTCTCCCATATCCTTGGACTTTGTAGGAGACCGAGATTTAGCGCAGCTGACGCAATACTCTGGCAGAGGCAATTTCAAGGCAGCCCAATGTTCAGATTTTGGCATGACTAATGCTGGAAGCTTTTAGTCAGCTCTACAGGGATAATCAAGAACAAATGAGTTGAAAAGTTTTGAGTTTTACTGGAAAAAGAGCATCTGCAAAGTTGGGGCAAAGGAGAGCGTGGTTGCTAAGAAGATTATCATTGAAGAGGAACCAACTACCCTACATCAGGACAGCATAAACGGTGGCTTGAGGGCATCGTGGATCAAGACCCCACCCTTCACTGGCTCAAGGGTGTAAAGAGGTAAACTCCTTTGAAAGACTTTGCTCTGAGATGAGAAATTTAGGGTACCCTGCTTGAGAAGGGCAGCCTAGGAGACTGGCTCCCCAGAATTCCATTCGGTGATAAACCAAGTAGACATTCAGAGGCTTTTGTATCCATGATGTGAGTGGAGCTGGTTACTGCACAAACTGGGCATCATCCATGTGATGCTGTTTTTTTTCAAGCATGAGAGTTGTATGCTCATGCAGACTTCCACCCAGATTTCAGCAAAAGGCCTGGGAAGCCAAGCAATGTGCTCCTGTGAGGGCAACACGTGAGCCTGTGAGAGTGAAGCTGAAAGTACAGTGGAGAACCCAGGAAGCTAGAGATGCAGGGAACATGGAATGTCTGCTACAGAAAGCCACAGGCAGTGAGCACAGCCACCCTGAGAGAGACCATGAAAGCTGCGACCAGCAATGCCATAAGAGTGGGGCCACTCAAGACCTTTGGAAGCCACATTTCACCACAACTTGGCCTGGGTGCTGGACAGGGTTACAGGATCGAATGTTTGCCCTGCTGGTTTTTGGCCTTGCTTCATCCCCATTCCTTTCTATCCCCATATTTTCCCCTTTTGGAATGGAAATGTTTACCCCATGCCATTGTATGTTAGAAGTGTTTAACTTTATTTTTTTTTATATTTATAGGGGTTCACAGCTAAGAGTTTGCCTTAAGTCAGAGAGACTTTGGACAGCAAGGCTAAAACTGTTCAAACTTTGGCAATTCTTGGAGATGAATTAAATTAATTTTGCATAAAGAGATGGACATAAGACTTTTGAGCGTCAGGGGCAGAATACACAGTTTAGATCTAGAATGTCCTTCAGATGCCTCATGTATTCAGAGGTGGGGCTTGTGGAGGGTGACTGGATCATGGAAACACTATACTCACCATTGGATTAATACATTGAAGAGTTCAGAGCTAACTGTATTGCTAGAAGACAGAGGGTGGTCACAAAAGGCAGGTCACTGGGGGTGTATCTCCCTCCCAGATCTTCCTTTTGCTTTCTGCTCCTGGCCACCATGACTTGAGCAGATTTCCATCTGCTGAGACCCTCGCCCATGCATTTTCTGCCTTACAGCCAGCTGTTCATGGAATGAACACTGAAACTGAGTCAAAATAAACTTCTCTTTTAAATTGTGGGTATCAGGTACTGTGTCCAGCAATGGAAAAGTGACTAACTAAGACATTAGCCCAACTTTTCACTGCCCACACGGTGCTGCAAGACCCCCAAAATACATTACATTCAGGGCTGGGATTTAGCTCAGTGATTAGAGTGCTTGCCTCGCAATCACAAGGCCCTGAGTTCGATCCCTGGCACCAAAAAAAAAAAAAAATACATTACATTCACTGGATTTGTCATATGTACTATCACTCTCAAATGAATAGGCTTTGTAGGAAAGTAGAATGAGCAAGCAAAACATTTGCTTTAAAAAGAATTGAAAAGCTGATCTACAACCTTCAGCAATATATTTTGTGAGTTAACATGAGGGTATTTAAAAGCAAGTCTCCAGTAGATAACTTACTGTGCGTTTGTAGTGAAATTAGGCACGAGACGACTACACAGGAACTTGCAGACAGGTCTTCTCCCTTCACCACCATTTCCTTTTACAATATGAATGTGGTAGTCCCTAAACTGGAGCTTTAACAGAGTCCCTGAGGCTCATAATATTCCAAAAAAAGACACAGTGCCTGTAAAATTGAACCTAATTGCAAGAATTCCATAGGCTTTGATACAGCAGATTAGCTGGCTTGTTGGCTTGTAGAGGAGCTGGTCCTATGTCTCTTACTTGCTCAATTTGATCACTACTACTGAAAATGGGTAGAAAGGGAAGGCCTGGCATGCCCCATACTGCTACCAACAGTATGGATTTTCCAATGGCTGAAAAGAGGGAATTCCTTTGGGAAGAAAAGTTTAAATTAAAATTAATGATAAATGAAAGAAAAGTAAGATTATTATTAAGAAAAAGAGCCAATGGATTTGACATCTAATTAAATTTTGCTGCTTTGGGAAGACTTAGAGCAAGAGAGCAGCTTTAGAGTGTATGACCGATGGCTGGAAGGACTCATCTGCTGAAATCTTCTCTTTTAAAGAACTAAGAAGTTATCTGTGTCATGCTCAAACTGACTAGTCTGTTAAGGATTTATGTTACAACCCCCACCCTGTAAACAGATTTCTCCCAGAACCAGAGAATACTGATCAATACTGATTGAGATACTGATCAACAATAATCACACACCGTAAGATCATTAGTTGTGATGAAAGAAGGTTTAAGAAAGGTATGCGATATAATGGTAGAAAATTATCCCTTTCATGTCCCATCAGCCGTAATATATGTATAAAAAGCCAGGTGTGGTGGGCACAAACTGTCTGAAGAAGGGAAAGAACGATTAGGACACTTGGATCATTGACAGACCCTACTGATGTATGTATAAGATCACTGGCGAGGCTCCATTCCTGAGAGTGAAGGCCAGAAATTCACTATGGGTGGCTATGAGAAGCACTAGTGTGCATGAAGCAAGAGTCATTTGGGACTGATGCCTATCCAAATGTCCTCAAGGAAGATTTTAGCCTAACCAGTCAATGGAAATGTTTAACTGGAGAACTCTACATATCAAACTGATCTTCTATAGTTCGAGCCCTGTGGTTAGTGCCAAAGATTATTTTCCCATACTGTAGTGTAATCTTGATTGTTGGACAGATTTGAGAAGGTCTTCGATGCTTTTCATGAGGGATAGATGGGCCCAAATTTTTAGGAGTTTGAACTAAGCCCTGGCAGGACATTATGGAAGAACACTGGCCTAAAGAAATTTTAGATCTGATAAATAATAGATTGATAATAGTTCTCAAACACTCAGAAGATATATGGCATCAAATAAGAAAAATTATAGGTTATGAGGCAACAGATTTGTAAACCTACAACAAAAAATATGAGATAGATTGTGTGGACTCAGTGATTCAGCTGTCTGTTAAAATCTGAAAAAAACCTTATTGACCATTGAAAATATTTGGGATCTATATGTACAGCTTGATTTCTTATTACAAGACATTAGGAGGCAACACTTGTTTTCAAACTAAGACTGATTTTTTTGTTGTTGTTGAAGAAGATTTTGACCATGGGTCTAGAAAGAGCTGTGAAGTTAGGGTAAATTCCAACAGGACTGGAATTTGCAAAAAATATTTATAATGAAATCAGAAATGTAACCTAATGATGACATACATAATTCGAGCATGGTGTTGGTAATATACCAACACCATGAGACTTGTTTCAAAGCAAGACTATGTCTCCATGAACAGCAGGTATGAGGCTCCAGCTTTGACTACATGAGCAATACAGAATTGATGGCCTGAAGTATTTTTGTTCTCTCATCCTTTAGCCCTCGATGAAACTATAGTAGTCTCCTTTTGTAACAGGAGGAAGCTTCATGTGGGTATAAGATAGTAAGGATGGGAGGTGGTAGAATTGACCATGGGAAAATGAAGTGGCATTTGTCTATTTTCTCTATGCATTCAGTGTCTCAAAATATTCAAAGAGATCCTCAGTTAAGCTTGAATGGAAACAGTTGGCAATCTCAGGAGGAAAAGACAAGGTGTAAAACAGTTTCTTGGGCAAACGAGTAACAAAAGGAAAGAGCAGAATTGGCCTCCTGGATTATTTTCTAATTTTTCTTCCCCCAACACTCCCCTAACTTTTAGCCTACCAGTAGAAACACTGTCTGGTGTGTTTCTTTTTGATCCTTTTGCCCACAATCGGCCATCCCCTTAGCTGCCTGCCGATGTACCCAGGGCAGCTGCAGGAAGATCCCAGCTGGAGTCTGCCACCATCACGAGATGGAAAGGGAAGTATATTAATACTTTTATTACTACAAAGCGGGTGAAGGGGCCTTGATCATGATCCCGGCTATCCCTGTCTTCCAAGGTGATCTTTAAGCAAGAGTCCTGGGACTTAAATCTCCAATGCTAGGGTTTGTCGGAGGTCATTACCAGCATTGTCCTTGACAAATTCAGCGTGGAAAAAAACTACAGCTGGGTCACTCCCAGAGTACTTTATTCAAAATAATTGGAAAAGGTCTTGAAGGAGTTTCACACCCCTGACCCACACAGAATAAGGCAGCATTGCGCATGACCTGAGAACACTGTGAGACGCCATCATTTAGGTTCTTTCCTACCAGCCGTGTGACTTTTCACTTGGCTTCTCTGAGCCTTGGTTTCTTCACGCAGAAAATAATGATACTGTGAGGGTTCACCACAGAAACAAGGGCCTGCATCTCAGAAAACTGGAATATTTTTTCTCAGCAAATATGTTCTTTCTTATCTCTTTTAAAAAGAAAACCTGCAAAGTAATCATGAAACACTCAAAACTCAATAGTATATTATCACAAATGCCCTAATAGTTGCAACGCTTAGCCTAAGTTGCAACACGAAGCCTACTCTGTAGTAGGAATTTACGGCCAAGTTCAGAAAGTTACGTTGCAGGACAAACCTGCCCGGCTGGAGGCGGGAACCCCATCTCTTTCCTGGCTGAGTCCCGACCGGGCAGTTTCCGGCGTGATCTGAAAACCACCAAGCTCCTCGTCCGGGAGGGGTGATTCGTGCATATCATACCGTGACCTGCAGAGGGCAGCACACACCCACGCACTAGGCTTTCCAACCAGTAATAAAGCACTGAACTGGTTCAGAGGTGGTGTTTCCTGGGCATATAGGACTAAATTTAACAAAGCGTACTCGGATATATAAAATTTAGTTATTTGGAACAAATATGGAACTCAAGTGCGGGTCCAAGCACAGACCAAGGCAATTTTCAGATGCCAAAAATTTTGTCGTTGCATCCTCACCACTTCCTGTCCGTCTGCTTCTCAGAGTAAAGCGAAGGGAACTTACCCCGGCAGTGCATCATCTAGTATTGTGTCAGAAAAGCAGGATTTCGGCTCCACGCCAGGCCCTAGTCAGAAGCTGAACTTTGGTGAGTTCCCTGGTGACCGACATTCCATTGTCCGTATGCCACCCAAAATATACTCCACTCCCCTTCCTCGGCCCCTCCCCACCCACCTAACTTCCGGCTCCACAGGAAAAGGTGCCTGTTGGTTTCAGGTTCCAGGGAGGAGGCAGTTAGTGTGACCTCAGGTGGCAGATATGGGACTTCCTGTACAGGTGACTCAGGGACCTCCCTGTGCTTCCAATTATCCATCTATATTTGCCTTGGGGCGACAACTGGGCAAAGGGACACGGGGACAAGATGCCCCAAAGAGATTCAAAACATTCATGCCCGCAGCTCATAGTCTACAGTTGGTTTGCATAAGTAGAGAAATATGTGACTTTTGAGTATAAAAGAATCACTTTTCTTACTTGCACTGGGTAGACAATTCCTTCAAACAGTAAAAAGTTACCACTTGCTTGCTTGCTTGCATCCTTGCTTTCTTTTTTCTGGAGTTATGGCAGAGGACCTGTTTCAGGCTTCTCCCTGGATGGTCAGGGATTCTTCAAGGAAAATCTTTATCAAGAATGATTTCTTTCCCTGTTGCAAACCTTATATTCTGGCAGGGAAGCTGCCTTTAGCTTCCTGTTGAGAAAGAAAAAAAAAATCTCATGTATCTTGAAGAGTGAGTGAGTATTGTAACTAAAACATTACTCTCTCTTGGAGTGTGGGCTTAGAGTTGTTTTGGTGACAGAAGATTTCCCAGGATTCTCAAATGGGTCCTTGCAGATGGCCCTTGAGCCAGGACTGTGTGCAAGAAGGACTGTTGCTGGTCGTATTTACAGTGCTGAGCCAGAAAATCATGGGGCCTTTGTGAGGATGTTTTGGGAGGGAACAAGTGCAGAGGGGAAAGGGCCAATGTGGTCACAAAACAGAGCAGAGGCCAGGGCCTGCCAAAGCCCTTTCCTCTCATTCCCTTAGACCTTGAATTTATGTTTTCCTTTCCCTGTTTACAGATGAAAGGAAATAGAGAATAAGACAGAAAGAAATGCCTGTGTAAATTCTAGGAACCTATAGCCAGGACCTCTCTAGATCCCTGAGATGTGCATTTTGTAGGCCTCTCTCTTTCTTCTTGCCTCCTCCACCATCTCTGTCTTTCTCTGTCTGTCTGTTTCTGCATATCCCTCCCACCTGCTCTGTGTTCCTCCTTAGTCTCCTGGGAAATCTCCTATTTCCTGCATGGTGACCAGTATATTCTGAGCACCTCGTACCCTCATGGCCTGCCCTTGTCTACAGCTCCTGCAATCCCTGCTCTCTCTACCGCTCACAGTCTCGATGCTCCCCCGCACGGTCCTAGTCCCCACGGCGTCTCTGCTCCCTTCTTTATAATGAAACCCATTAAAAACTTATTGACAAAGATTCTTTGCTTGGCCAAATTTGTTCATTATTAGTCTTTGCTTGGTCTCTGAATCTTCTGCTAGGTCCGTCTGTGCACTTCCTTGTAAAACAAAGTTTTAGCAAAAAACCTTCCAAGTTAGACAAGCAAGAGCACTCTGTACTCATTATCTGATCACTCTCAATACTAAGCAATGTTCCCCATCTCCCACTGTCCTCTAGGTGACGTCTGATCACCCTTGCCTATCTTCAGCAAGATTCCTATTGGGTCTGCTTAGCCAGAATGCTCTCTACCTCTGATGTGTCCTCTTAGTAATTTTCCATTCACTGACCTGACGTGCTATCAGTTCTCATTTGCCCCTGCTGTATGCAGAGCTGAGCCCAGTATCTCTCCCCCATTGCAGGATCCTGTTGCAATCGCCCCCGTATCTATTTCGATAATCTTAAATAAAGTCTTCCTTATTATACTTTAATATGTATCACTTAATAAATTTTAACATTATTCTCATTGAGCCTAATGATCCATGAATCCACAAGGGTCTGTAGATCCATCAGATACCTTTCAAGACACTTGCATTTATTTATTTTTTTTATTACTTTTTTTTTTATTATTTTTTACCAAGAACATGTATTGGTACATTGAAAGACACTTGCATTTAAAAGCCTAGAGTTGAACTGAAATCTTGAGAATGAACTGATGGAGATTTGAGAACAAAAGAGATTCTGTAATTCCAGCTATAGAGAAGTCTAGATTCCAAAGAAATGTGTAATGGGAAGGGGGTACTAAGTATGTCACCTGTCACAAGGATATTTGCCTCTACCTATGTTCTCTTCCTTTGAAATTTTCTACCTGGAATAGTGTTGGGCCTAAGCTGGCAATCAAAGGATATTAGACTTTAAAATTAGAATGTTGAGTGCCATCAAAACTATAACCATGGGTTCTTGGAAGAATATAGATACAGGAAGTGACTTATGCTATAAACATTAAATTATTGATGTGCTGTCAGGGATGACTGGTTACTTGACATTGGTCTGTGTTGTTATCAGCATTCCATCTTGGTCACTGAATTTCAGAATCTAACAAGACTTTGTTGGTGTCAGCACAGTCCTTGTAAACGAGTTAAGCTTCATCCTCTAAGGAATGTTATAATTCAGGAAGCTATAGTTAGTGTTTATAACAGCCAGTATTGTATCACATAAAATGTCATAAAATGTGGAAGACCTGACGAACCCATAGTGAACCTGAGCTGTGCTCTTCATTTCTGTGGCACACACTGGCAAGCTTGATTTGGTATGGAGACTACAAGCCCTTCTTCTTGTACAAAGACAGGGCTTTATGCTTCCTTGATCCCCCCAGGGGTCTGGGACAGTGTAATGCAATATGATACCTGCAGATCCTTGTGGAAAACATGAACCCAAAGTCTCATGCTTTCTGTGTTCTCCAGGAAGTATCACTTTGACAAGCTAAGGATGGAAAATGCCTACAGGTGAATGGAGTGAAGAAGAGGAGGCAGCCATTGTTATGTGTTCCACAAGTATGTTCACACTACTGGTGCTTATTTTGGGATCAGAGACTACCTGGGCCATGATATAATGACTGTTCTGTCATGGGTAAAGTCATGGAACGGTATCTGTATTTGCCTTTCTGCCTGGGCGTGGCCTTCCCACCAATTTGGTCTAGCTTCCATATCCCTTCCCCCATGAAGCCCTTCTCAGCCCCGTTACATGGACTCCAGGAGCTAATTATTTACACCTTTGTGCTTTCTTAGCTCTATAATCAGATCACCTGTGCTATATACTTTTCCACTAGTTTAGAATCTTCCTGAGAACCAAGCACAGCTACATCCACTCAGGACGGTCCCTGCACAATCAGTATTATTAGGTTACATTATCTGGTAAGTAAGTGAATTAATAAATACATGGCTATAGTTCCTATGGGACAAGTGAGAATGAGATATATTCATATTTTCATAACTTATGAGCACAACTAGATCATGGTTTAGGCTAGAAATTGCTCTATCTTTATACTAACATCATGAAAATTGTGTTAGTGTAAACAAGCTAGGGTCCTGGACAATATTATAGATGCCTGTAGATATTATTACTGTAGATAGTTATTTGTAGTGAGGATCCTGACAAGGTGCAATGTGTCCACTAAATCCTAGTCTTCCAGGTCCAGCCTCAGCTGCCTTTGGATGGGATAATGACCCATCTGAACAAAACTGTGGTGGAATATTTTGGAAACAGAGTCACCCCTATAACCTAGACTTTTGACTCCCCAAAGAAAAAGGACACTCCTCGTTTCTGTGTGGTGTGTGGGGTAGTTAGGAACACTGACTTGATATGTACTTGATGTATAATCCAGGGTGAGGTTCTCTCAAGTTGTTTTCCACCCTAGACCAGTGAAAATAGTTCCAAGTTTTACAAGAGAATTATCAGCACTACCCAAAGGACAAGATAAAGACAAAGTTTCAAAAAGACAAAGAGGGCAAATTCAGACAACTTATCTTCCAATAAAAAGGATTTTAACAGTGGTAGGAAGAGAACCTTGGGGAATACAGTCATCCAGTAATGTGGTCGATCATTGCGACAGTAACTTTGGGAGGAGGGGCATTCAAAGGGAAAATAGGCCCCAAGCTGCTGAGGTGTCCAGCAGCAGGATTCCAGCAACATTGTGTGGAAAAAGCAGATGCAGGAGGTTAGAACAGGTCAGGCATCAGAAAATCAGCAAAGCCTTGGCCCTAGGACCTGGGTCCAGAAGTACCCAGTAAATCCATGAGACCACAGGCGAGAAGACGCCAAATCGCTTGTCATAGGTGGGATCTGAGTTGGAGAATTTTTACTTGATTTTAAGGAACAAGCTATCCCTAGAAAACAGGAAGACTTGGGGGCATATGAAGATTAGCTACTATCATCCTTATCAACACTGTTGTTGGAAGGCCTATTTCTAGATTTACAGTATGTACATTTAGCTGCTTACTTCTCTCTGAGACTGTTTCATTAGCTGTAGATCAAGGAGTCTGACCAGATATTATTTAAATGTGCTTCCAGCAATAATGGATTGTGACCCTTAGAGTTCTATGAGGAAGGGGGAAATTTATTGAAAAACCAAGCTGGGTGTGGTGGTGCATGCCAGTAATCCCAGAACTCAGGAAACTGAGGTAGAAGGATTGCTGTGAGTTCAAGTCCAGCCTGAACTACATAATGAGATGGGGGAGGTGTGGAGAGAGACAGAGAGGAAGGAGGAGAAGGAGAAGGAAAGAGGGAGAAGGAAGGAAAAGAGGAAGAAGAGAAGAAAAAGCAGGAAAATTGGATATAGTAAAAAAGACAAAAGTAACAAGCGGTACGAATGGAGAGGTGAACTTAAATTTCTTGGCTAAGTAGGATATGGTCACTTAGCAGGAAAACTCTTACTGGGATGACCAACCATCCCAGTTTGACCAGACCTGAAAACCATAATATTTTCAATTTTTAAATCAGGAAAGTCCCAGAAAAATTGGGATGAATTCATGCTTGTGACTTCAGCTCCCCGAATTACACTGCATGAAAAAAAAAAAAATAGGAGTGAGAACTAGGTCATTAAAACAAATAAATTGGAATTTGATAAATGAAGGATAATACCTTTCAGAGATGGCTAACGCTACATTCTAAAAGAAGAAAGAAGTATCCCAAACAAGAGATCTGTAAATCTCAGAGAAAATTTGTATTAAACTAAAAGAAGAAAAAGTAGCTATATTACTCAGGGAGTGTACTTCCAAAACTCTGACCAGACATATAATATTGCATGATAGCTTACCAAGGCACTTGTGGAATTTAAACAAATTCTAATATTATTGGCCAAATTCAAAGAACTATAAGACAGTACACTTTTTGTTTTGTTTTGTTTTGAGTCAAAGAAACAGAGGAATGGGGTTTACTTGTTTTGTTTGGGGTCAAGGAGGGTTATTTTTAACGGACAAGCTTATTGCCTGTTGTACTCCCTATTCCCACCTCTCTCCCTCCCCCTCTCTGGGCACGCTGGACAAGTCTGATCCCTTTTAGAGGAAGGTTTAGAGATTAAAAATGAAAGCCATGGCAGGGGTAAAGAATCCTCGGGGGTTTCATGAAAACCAGAAGGAAATAAATATTTTCAGCATATAATTAAATATATACAGTATTTTCTGGCTTGTTTCATTTGACCATGAAACACAAGGTTTGTTTCTTTCATGTTCTTATCTCTATGATTTGCTCATTCTACTTTCATCTTGGCATCCCATTATATCAACATTTTGCAATGTGTTTATGCAATCTCTGCTGGTGGACATTTGAGTTGTTTCTGAGATTTTGCTGTTACAACCAGTGCTGCTGTGGACATCTTTGTACACAAGATCCAGGTACATAATAGAAATGTGTACATTTCTATAAGTAAGGACTTCTTGAGGTATGTGCATGTCTACAACTTTTCCAGATAATAAAAAAATTTTTGTTGAAGTAATTGTACCAAAGTGATTTGCCCAGCTACATACGAAAAATTATTTTGCTTGCAAACATTAAATGCCATCACTCTTTTTAATTTTTGCCAAATTAGAGTTCTCTAGAGATATTTTTGTTGTTGGTTTCTAACTTAGTTCAATTTTAGTCATAGAATATATTTTGTATTATTTGAATCCTTACAGTTGTATTGAGATTTGTCTTATGGACCAGATTTGGTTCTTCTTGGTAAATGCTCCATACGTACTTTGAAATAATATATATTTTCATACTATTAGGCAGTGTGTTCTATAAATGCTTTTTAAGTCAAATTGGTTCACTGATTTTGTTGTTCAAGCCTTACATATTCTTTACTATGTTCTGACCACCAGTTATCGAGACAGTAGTAATGAAATCTCTTACTACGACTGAGGATGTACAGTACCTTGAAAACTTTCTAATATACTTTGTTAGGCTTGGGACCATTTCTAGCTAATCACTATTGCTCTATATTGAGGAGAAGCAAACATTCTTGCCTTTTTGTGATCATGCCTTTGTTTTCATGTGGTAAACCTTAGAATTTTGAGTGCAGTTTTCAATAATGGGTTTTTAATTAATTGCCAGTAACTATATCCATGGACTGTACATAATCCTCCAAATCTCTCATGTGTTCCTCCTCTGTATTTCTTACAACTTTATTATCTTCAACATATACATTTCACTCAAAGTTTTTTGACGCCCAAACTAATTTGAAGAACTACATACCAAGCCATTTCCTGAATGCCTAGATCACTCTATTGTTTTTCTCTTTTTGCCTCATGATCCCAAGATTCCACATTCAGTCAAATGGAACCTTTGCTGAAGGTATACAGTTCTTGGCTCTCTTTGATTGCTACAAGACGAAGTAGTCTCCTAGCCTTGTAGTTTTTCATCTCTTTGGTATCTGTCATTATTTTGACTTGTATACCAGCAGGACTATCTTTGCCTAAAACTTCCTATACTCCCAAAAATCTGTATTTTTCTTCTTATCAGACCCAGTGTGTTACTACTACTATAGATCTTGGTCCATGGAGCATGACATGGTACAAACCGTATTGACTGTGACAACATCAGGCCATGATGTCAAAAGCTCCCCAGAGTTGATCTTATCAGTTAGTCTGAAGACTTGAAAGCCAAGAGGAGTCTTAAGAGCTCTGAAAAACACATGACAACAGTTGAGTGGCAGAAAAAGAAAGGCACTAGGAGTAAAGGTCACTGGTACCAAATGTTACCAGATGAAAAGTCCTCAAAGAGTGTAATTTGTGATATTCATCAACATTCAAGGCAGACTCTAGTGGAATGTTGTAGGACTCTATTCTTATCCCTCCTGTATCACAAAAGAATAGAAGATAGTTATCTCATTTTCTTATTACATAAATCTAGCAGTGTCATCGGTCACAGGAGTAAGGACTGAATTTTCCTCCTTTGGAGCACTATACTATCAAAAGTTAATTAAGCCGGATGCCGGCACATGCCTGTTATCTCAGCTGCTCAGGAGGCTAAGGCAAGATGATCTCAAATTGGAGCTCAGTCTGGGAAATTTAGCAAGACCTAGTCCCAAAAGAAAATAAAAAGACCAGGAATATATCTCAGTGGGAAAGTAATTGCCTAGCATGCTAAGCCCTAGGTTCAATCTGTAGTACCACACACACACACACACACACACACACACACACACACGCGCACCATGTTAATTAAACTAACAAAATAAATTTAAACAAGGTTAAATATAAAGTCTTGCATTTTAATTTAAAGAAATTGCTCAAGTATAGGACCACAGGTATTTGGAGGGATAGATGTCCTGATGAAAATATTCTGGAAGTGTCATTTGGTCAATAATACATATAATCTATACCTGCTTTAATAGAGACATGGTTTTCAGCTCATGAAAGTAATTAGATTATTTCAACCATGTTGGGAATATGTTCTCAGTTCTGCAGACCACATTTGAAAAGAGACATTATTTAATTTGACTGTAGCCAAACCACAAAGAAAAAATAATCAGCCAGGAAACCATATTACAATTCTGAATAAATTTTTTAAGAACCTATATTTGTTTAATCTGGAGAAAAACCAGAAAGATTATCAAGTAGTTTATGAATATTTGAGCTGCTATGTTATACAGAAAATTATGCTATTATGAGGGTTATTCCAAAAGGAAGAATTGAAACAATAAATAAAAGTTAACAAAAGTAGATTTGGGCTTCACATAATAAAGAACACTCTAGCTGTAGGAAGCAGTGATATCCTTACCAGTAGAGATCCTCAAAGGCTGAATGAGGGCTGAATGACTTGGCTGCTCATAGAATTTAAACTGGGTGATTTAAAATTTTCCAATTATAAGGAGAAATGTCTTTAGATGCTGCAGAATGGATTTGAAAAGTGCATTAAAGGCACAGTCTCAGTAATAGTATTAAAATAGGATGACAAATCAAGAAAGCTAATGTTCCCATTGCCCTTGGCTCTAGGAAGATCTTTCTCAGAGAAATCATCTTTTCTTGTTATGTGTACAAAGACCATGCAAAACCAAAGTAATGCGAGGATTAGAAATCACGTGGGACAGAGAAAACTCAAAAGACCTGAGAGTGATTTGTTTGGAGAACAAGTAACTGGGCACATGTTATGGCTTATATTTAGATGTCACCCCAAACCCTCATGGGCTCATAGGTGGGGCTTTTTGGAGGTGGCTGGATTCAGGGTGTGTGAATGTGGTTTAGGGATGTGTGACTATGGATTAAGGGTCTGATGACTCACTGATTGGTTTAACATTGTTCTGGGTGTGGGTAATGGGAAGCCCCACCCTGGGTGCAGGTGGTACCACCCAAAAGGTTTGTAGATTAGATGGGATAAAAGGAAAAGGGAGATTTGCTGCTTGCCATGCCTTGTCACAGACTGTTTCTCCTCTGCCGTGCTACCCTGCTTTGAAGCCAGCCAACTATGGACTGAAACCTCTACAAACTGTAAGCCAAAATAAACCTTTCATTCTTTAGCTTGTGGGTGTCGGGTATTTTGTCCCAGCAATGAGAAGATAATTAAAACAGCAGGATATGATACTGCCTTTAGAATTCGGAGGACTTTCATTATAACTTTATGACAGTGCTGTAGGAGGCCAAAAGGAAAATAGTTTCAGGAGTTCTGCGGGGCACAAAATGAAGGTAGTAGGACAAATAAGACTGTCTGTCAAATTAGAAAACTGTCTTCCAAATCCCTGAATTCTTTACAGATGAATTATTCATTCCCAGGTTGGGTGACTATGAAAGGTGCCCTAGATGATTCTTCACTGAATGAGAAGCAGCAGCGGCACTTTATGTTACTGGTCAAAAATTTTGGCCTCCTAAACCCTAACTCTTAAAAACTGTCAGGGACTGCAAAAAAGTTTTGTTTAACTTGGGCTATATTAATCAACATTTCCCATGGTAGACATTAAAACAGAAAAAATTTTAAAATGTGTGTACTAACTCATTTAAAATAGCAGTATAAACCCATTACATGTTATACAAATAAGATTTTCTTTTAAAATGACTATATTTTCCAAAAGACAAATGTGATGAGAAGGATGATACTATATTGCATTTCTATAAAACCCTTTAATGTATGGTTTATTAGAAACAGCTAGATTTTCACATTTTCTACTTACACTGTTTTCACTATCTATGTTACATAGTCTCTGGAAACTCAACTTTATGCCTCTAAAAGAACAAGAGTATAAAGGACAATGCTGTCAACATGTTATTATGAAAATCATTTTGGCTTCTTGAACCCCTCAGAAAGCATCTTGCAGATCCCAGACATACTTTAACCCATTGTAGTTTAATAATATCAGCCCAATTTATTGAGCCAAAATTAATACCTGAATGAGCCACGTAAGTAGTTTTCAGTACAGGGCCAAGAGGGATCTACTTCAGAAGAAAGCAAAGCCAAGTAAACTCATCAAAATCCAAAAGTATTGTTCTACTTTTTCTGACAAAACAAAATTTATTAATCGTCAACTAAAAGTTCAATACTGTTGATAGTCTCATATCATTAGTTATTATAAATTTAAATGATTCGTCTGCAAAACAACTGTCCTTATGATATAACTGGATCATATCAAAGTGGAAATATCGATGAGGAACACCAAAGTTTCTTTTCACAATGCACTCTGGAGATGCCATCCACAGTTGTACCTGAAGTGTTTTTAAAAGATTATGATGTAGGTTCTCACTTTGTTTATTTAGATTTTCAAGGTCTATGCGCACAGACCCCCTCATCTGCCATTTTGGTCGCCAAGTTCGTTCTGTCTGTGAAGTAATCACTCAAATAGTGAGGCTTCCTGTGGGTGAAAAGGAATGTGCCTCAGATTTCAATGGGGCCGGGACTGGATTGAGACTGCACCTGGGTGTCAGCAGACCTGCATTTGAATTCAGCTTCTGCTGTTTACCACTTCTACGAAGTAAGTTTTTGAGCTTCAGGTTTCTTATCTGCAAAGGTTGCATAATAAAGGCTAAGCCACATGGGCCTGGTGGCTACTGAAGAAGACAATGTATGTGGACCACTCACTGTCAGTCTATAGTGTTTTAGGAAAACTATTAATTATCAGACTGTATTGTCATATATTGAAAGAACTGTGCTTTTAGACTTATGTATTTGGTTTACTCAATGTTTTTTGAGCCTAATGATCTTTTGTGCTAAAGATCAAGAGAGAGAGAGAGAGAGAGAAAGAGAGAGAGAGAAAACGAGATTATAGCCTGTTTCTGTGGGTTGTTTTGAAGATTAAAGAGGATAATGTATGAACAGTGTCTGGCAAAAGTCTCAACAGTACATGTGCTTTTCGTTCCTATAGAAATATAACTCTTTATTAAATAATAAAGAATTAGTTATTTGAATGTTACTCTACATGTATATTTTTAAACAAAGAAAGAAATCAAAGAACTGCCCATACCCAAATTCTACTGTGTGATGTCTGCATTCATGCTCCTCTGTTGGCGTTACCATCTCCTCTTCCAGCTCCACAGAGCCCCTCTCCTGAACCCTTCCTGGCTCCTCAAGAACCTGTCACTGTGCATTTTTGCAACAAGTTTGCCGGGAGAGCACAGGTGTCATGAAAGCCACCACCAGATTAAAGCCATCACGGGGAAGGAAAAGTCTCACAGCAGTATCATCATTGGACACATGGATTCGGACAAGTCCACCATGACCAGGTGGTATTTTGTGGATACCACCATGATCTATGATGGTATCAATATGATGGTATCAACAAAAGAACCACTGAAAAATTTGAGGAGGCTGCTGAGATGGGGAAGCGTTCTTCAAGTATGCCTAGGTCTCAGATAAAAAAGAAAGCTGAGTGCGAGCGTGGCATCGCCGTTGACATCTCCTTGTGGAAATTTGAGACCAGCAAGTATTATGTGACTCTCACTGATGCCCCAGGACCCAGAGACTTAATCAAAAACATGATTACAGGCACATTTCAGGCTGACTGTGTTGTCCTGGGTGTTGCCGCTGGTATTGGTGAATTTGAAGCTGCTATCTCCAAGAATGCGCAGATCCGTGAGCATGCCCTTCTGGCTTACATGCTGGATGTGAAACAAATAATCTTTGGTGTCACCAAAATGGATTCCACCGAGCCACCCTACAACCAGAGAGATATGAGAAAATTATTAAGAAGTCGGCATCTATATGAAGAAAATTGACTACAACCCTGAGTCAGTAGCTTTTGTGTGAACTTCTGGTTGCAATGGTGACAGCAGGTTGGAGCCAAGGGCTGACATGTCTTGGTTCAAGGGATGGAAGGTCACCCGCAAAGATGACAATGCCAGTGGAACCATACTGCTTGAAGCTTTAGATTGCATCTTGTCAACCATTTGCCCAACTGACAAGACTCTGCATCTGCCCCTCCAGGATTTCTACGAAATTGGTGGTATTGGCACCGTCCCTGTGGGCTGCGTGGAGACTGGTGTTCTCAAACCTGGCATGGCGGTCACCTTCACTCTAGTCAATGTCACCTGAGGAAAAGTCTCTTGAAACCCACCATGAAGTTTTGAGTGAAGCTCTTCCTGGGGACATTGTGGGCTTCAACATCAAGAACATGCCTGTCAAAGGTGTTCATCATGGCAATGTTTCTGGTGACAGCAAAAATGACCCACCAATGCAAGCAGCTGGTTTCACTGCTCAGGTTATTATCCTGAACCATCCGGGCCAGATCACTGCTGGCTATGCCCCTGTGCTGGATTGTCACACAGCTCACATCGCTCGCAAGTTTGCTGAGCTGAAAGGAAAGATGGATCGCCAGTCTGGTAAGAAGCTGGAAGACAGCCCCAAATTCTTGAAATCCAGTGATGCTGTTATTGATGACATGGTTCCAGGCAAGCCATGTGTATCAAGAGCTTCTCTGACTCTCCTCCTCTGGGTTGTTTCAAAGTTCATGATATGAGACAGACAGTCGCTGTGGATGTCATCAAAGCAGTGAACAAGAAGCCTGCTGGAGCTGGCAAGGTCAGCAAGTACGTCCAGAAAGCTCAGAAGGCTAAAGGAACACTATCCCTAACACCTGCCACCCCAGTCTTAATCAGTGGTGGGAGACCAGTCTCAGAATGGTTTCTCTCAATTGGCCATCTAAGTTTAATAGTGAAAAACTGGTTAATGATAGCAATGCACCGTAAAACCTTCAGAAGGAAAGGAGAATGTTTTGTGAACCATATTTTTTTGTTTTGTTTTGTTTTGTTTGTGATGTGTGTCTGTGTGTCAATTTTAAGTTATTAGTATTTAAAGCCAGCACTTTTTAATGGAAACAACTTGACCAAAAATCTGTCACTGAATTTTGAGGCCCATTAAAACAATGTTTAATGAGAAAAAAAAAAAAGAACGTGTCACTGTGAAATACAAGATCTCCAAGATAATGTTACAGAACAGTTGTGGAGGTCTATGACAGATACGAATTCTACTGCTGCCTGCTACTCAAGACTACAACATAGTCACAAACCTTCTTTCTGAAGATTTCACAAAGGAGAGAAACATTTCTGTTTGGACACTTAAATGAGCCAGGAGAACAAATTCTAAAATTTGTGTCTGCATAGGCCCCTCTCTTTCTGTCTTCGTAGGTCTTATAACCCCTCCTTCAGAGAAAACTTAAGGTGTAGACTCTTTAGTGTTGTCGTGCCCCCCAAATCTGTTCAAGTTCTGGGAGATAATTCTTAGGTTGGTGACATGAAGTGAAAAGGGAAGGGACTTTGCAAAGTTATTTGATCCTGCCTCTAGCCCTTTAGTAGCTCTGTATGTGTTGGACAAATTACTTAACCCCTCTGAGCCTTACACTTGAAAGGCAGTAATAATGCCCACCCTGTGAGATATCGAGAGGACAAATACAAGCTGGATATAAGTGGACTGCATGAAGGTGATTCCATTTATTCCCTTCTTCATCTTTGAACCCTTTTATCCAGATACTCTGTTCAAGAGTGGAAAGAATGATATGTACATTGAAGAACTCTGCGTGGGGGGGGCTTCCCTTGAATGATATGGGCTCCCCAGTCAAAGCTAGCCCTTGTGACTGCACTCCTCAAGCATAGAAATATCCATGCCTATGCCTCATATGGGCTCAGTATGGAATCTGTGGTGTCAGATGACCTTACTACTGTGACCTTGCCAAGTAGAACCCTTAGTGTTGCCTTTCACAGGAGTCATCTTAGTGAGACCTCTTTGTTAAACTTCTCTAGATTCTACCTTTCTCCCATGAAGTAAGACATTCTGCTCTGGGGAAATCTTCAGAGGATAACATTTGGCCCTTTCACATACCCCCTCACCTACCCTCCCCTGGGTGGAGGAGCGACTTCTCTGGTGAAATCAGGAAATAGAATTGGGCACAGCCTCTTCCAGGTCTGCATGCTTTATCTCAGAGAAAGTATCCTGTCTGGATTCAAATAGCATACATTTTACATCAGGTAAATGAGTTACCCCAGAGAGGGAGACAGGAAGATCCAGCTTCACCTGACGCTGGTAGATACATTCAGTCTGGGTGGGGGTGTGTATTAGTCAGTATTCTCTAGAGAAACAGATACAATGGTAGATATATGAATATTTGAGAGCTTACAATTTGGCTTCCTCGGGCTTCTTACAAGTCAGGCGTGGAAGCGTGCAGAGGGTCCGTCTGCAAGCTGGAGATCCGGAGGGCCCAGCCGAAGGTCTGGAGGTCCGAAGGATCCAGGTGAAGGTCTGGAGGCCCGAAGGATCCAGGCAAAGGTCTGGAGGCCTGAAGGATCCAGGTGAAGCTCTGAAGGGTCCAGGCGAAGGTCTAGAGGTCCAAAGTATCCAGGTGAAGTTCTGGAGCTCCTCCAAAGGAAGCGAAACCAATCCAAAGAAACCGGCCAGCCTAGATTCCTCTTCATTTCCCCTTTATACCATCTAGAGAACGGGCCACCCTAGGGTGGATCATCTACACCCTAGGGTGTAGAATTGCTAAACCATTTTAGTTAAGCTTCTCTTACAAGTTGACACAATCAATCAACCATCACAGGGTGTTACAGAGCCTGTGGGCAAAGATCAAACCATGTTCTCCAATTCAGCTTTGTCAGAAACTAGGCTGATGTCCTGATCTCGATATGCCTGATTGTTCTGTCTGTTGCTCATTTATTCTCAACTCAGGAAGGAAGACCAGGCCTCTTCAAACTCCAAATAGACCATGATAAATACATATTGATTTTACTTTGAGCTACCCAGAGATTTCCACGTTTATGAATGTACATTCTGATATTTTTCTGAACAGGAAGTACGTGTTCTTGTGTCAAGCAAGCTCTGATAGTCCCGAAATATTACATTAGTGTGTGAGGACATTATAATGATTTATGATTTAGGTAAATGTTTTTCTAAGGCTTTCTTCAATTGTTGTTCTCTGAGTTGTATTTTTTTTTTTAACAATGGGCATTGCAATGAACTGAATGTTTGTCTCCCTAAAATTCATATATTGCTATCTTAACCCCCAGAGTGGTGCTATTAAGAAGCAGAATACTTAGGATGTGATTAGATCATGAGGGTTCTGCCTTCAAGAATGGAATTAGTTCCTTTATAAAAGAGACCTCAGAGAGGTCCCTTGCCCCTTCAGCATGTGATGTTACAGTAAGAAAACAGCTGTCTGTGAAAAAGTGAGCTCTCAGAGATGCTGAATGTGCTGGCACCTTGATCTTGGACTTTCCACCTCCAGAAGAGTGAGAAATAAATTTCTGTTGTTTATAAGCCATTCAACTTAAGTAATTTTAACTTCTTTGGGAGTCAGAATTCCATTTGAAGATCTGAGATAAAGTTTCAAACTCTTCTCTGGATAAATAAATGCAACAGCATACACTCCAAACTGTGTGTAATGAATTTGTGAGACTTTTCTTTTTCCTTTGCAAGTGCCTTTCCTTCACAAAAATAATGTAAGTAATATTTACAATATTCTATGACTCACTGGTATAAATGTTTAAGTTTGCCAAATTATTTTGACAATGAGCTTTCATTTTCTCCCCACAGAAAGTGTCCCAACTCCAGTCCCATGCTTCCAGAAGGCCTCTGCTCAGTCAGTGAGTTTCTTGGCCGTCTGCTCTCTTTTCTTGACAAAAACTTCTTGAAAAATGGTGATTCAAAGCCCTCATTCTGATAAAACTCATGACTCTAGCAACAATAAACAAGACTTCTTTCATGGTTTTAGATTTTTTGCAGAGTACTTGAAATTTATATGAAAAGTGGGGCTTCCTGGGAGGCTGAGATAGCCTGGGTCTGGTCTCCAAGCAGTCTCCACCCAGTTGTCCTATTTAAACTTTTCTCAAGAGACCAATGTTGGCTTCTTATGTAGCATCTTCAACAAAGAGCAGCGACCTTATAGAGAAGTGACAAGACAAAGGAAAAGGATGTTCGGCCTCTACTGGCAGCCACTTGGGGGAAGCAAAGAAATGAGAGCTACAAGGCTAGTTCATAAGGCTTGTGAATATAAATTTCCTTGCTATTATCTCAAAATCAATGGAGATCTAAAACTGTTTTCAGGTGTTAACCTTTGTTCTCCCTGGAAATGAAGGTGCAGGGCTGGATACTTCTTGTCTTTATAAATTATGTCTTTTTTTTATACAAACAACAACAAAAAAGAACTTTACATCAATGCCTCAAAGAGATCATCTGTCTCAGAAGGTGGAGTATATGACTAAGTAGACTGAGTGACTCCGTCAATCGATGATGCAGGCTCTGTCATTAGCCACTCCCCAGTCAGTGCTGGCCCCCATGGGCATATAAGCAAAGCTACCAATGTGCAAGTGAGGGAGGCTATGTACAGGCCTTGTGGCAGGGAATGCTATTTACCAAGACTGGTATAATTACTGCCACCAAAGGTACAATCTGGCAGGAAGAGACCAACATTGAACCTCATATGACACTCTCCCTTATGGATGATCCCACCCATAAACCAAGTACCAAAGTATGCACTTTATTGTATACTCTATTTAATAATTACTGGAAAAGCCTGTGTCTTAGTTACTTTTCTCTTTACTGAGATAAAATACCTGACACTCAAATTTAAAAAAGAGGTTTATTTCAGCTCGCAGTTTGTAAGATGTTTCCGTCCATAGTCATCTGGCTCCAAGGCAGGTGGCAGGGCAGAGGGGCATTGCAGAGGGGATACAGTCCATGGCATGTCAGGGAGAAGGCAGCAAGGAGCAAGAAGGAGCAACAAGCCTGCTTTTCCCTTTTATCCCATCCAGGCTACAAGCCTTTTGGGAGCCGCCCACATCCAGGCTGGGGCTTCCCATTATCCACACCCAGAACTATGGCAAAGCAATTAGTGAACTAATTTAGTTATCACATCCTTAATCCATATTCACATATTCTTAATCCACATTCACACACCCTAGATCCAGCCACCTCCGAAAAGCCCCACTTATGACCACATGAGGCTTTGGGGGGTCATCTAGATGCAAGCTATAATAGCCTGAGATTTATTCAAACAGGCACGTCTTTTGGATATGGTGTTTCTTTTCCTGCACACAGGGCTTCAGCCAACAAGACTAGCAAAAGCTTTTTGTGTTTGAGTCATTTCTACTGCATCCTACATAACAAGCATCAGACCAGGGGACTCACTGGAGTACAATAAGGGAGGTGTGAGGCACGGGGTCATGGGGTCCACAGGCTGTATCACAGGCCACACTACCCAGGAGTTGCTGGGGAAGTGCTAGAGCAGCCAGTTAAAGATATGGCATGTTAGAGACGGTATTTACAAGGGGCCACCATGAAGTTGGAGAATGCACATTGAATTAAAAACCTTTTTATGGTGCTCGGTCTCCAACTGGAAGAATACATGAGTCTAGAAATGAGGGATAGAAGTAGAAGTGTTTCTCAGTGACACCTTTGAGGAGCTTATACCTCCCCTCCCTGCACCCCTTGACTCTGCAAGTTTAGTGGTTCTGTTTCCCCAAAAGGAAACTCTTTGCCAAGTGCCACAGCAGAAGTTCCATTGAACTATGAGCTCTGATAACTGCCTAAGTATTTGGGGCTCCTCACACCAAAGTATCAGCAAGCAAGGCAGGGAGTAACCATCAGATGGAACTGATCTGACCAGAAAGAAGAGATGGGGAACTCCCTTGCTCTGTTGTAACTGTGAGTACACACATGCAGCAAACTTGGAATAAAACGGATGTGATTATTGAGGTATGGGTCACACCACCTAAGTCTCCTGACCTGCTGGGGTCACAGGTAGGGGTGTAGGGAATTTGGAATGCACAGTAGATGAGGGAGAAGGTGAATGCCAGTTGTGGCCCTGAGCCCAAATGCAGCAGGGGCTGTAGCGCATCCCAGTGACTAACTGGATGTGCCCCTCAGTGAAGGACTTGCCACCCAATTCCTGGAAATTCTATGGGCATACAGCTTCAGGTTTCAGTCCTTCAACATTGCCACAGCTGTAGACATCTGGTTTGCCCAATATCACACCTCTTCTAATACCTGAGAAATTTCATAGTTTAATCTGAGTACCTGGCCACCTCAGTGCAACCAGGGTCCTGACAGCACCAGAGATCCCAGTAGGTTGACTGGACTGTGTTGTAACTGTTTCATAACCTGACTCCTTCCGTACTCCTTTCCACTTTAGTCCTTTTCCCTTTCCAGGTATTAACCCCAAAGTTCCGTCTATATAAACATCCTGAGGCTGAATTCTGTGACAGACTCTGCTTCTTGGAGAACACAATGTGAGACATCGCCCAAGACTAAGACCCTAGTATTATTAGAAACAATGAGGCTGAGGAATTCACTCCCTTCCATTCATTTAATTCTAAACAGCACCCTACAACCATTCCTTAGGACAATAGAGAGGTAGAAAATAAAATAACGAAAAACCAGGAGATCTCTGATGCTCTAAGTGAGCATAATTCTTACTGTGAGTAACAGTAAGAAAAATTGAAAACCACTGTTTAAGCCACTGGTTAAGAGATTGGTGCTATAGACAAATCCCTTGGGTGTAAATCTTGATTATAAAGTTTGATGTGGGACCTTAGCAAGCCATTTCACTTCTCTGTGCCTCAGATTCTTCATATGTAAGATGGACTAATAATAGTACCCTCTGCAAGTAGGTGTAAGAAGATCAATTGACTGAGTGCATATACAAGGCATGATCAAAATATATAATGAGTGTTTAAATTTTAAAAATTTATTACAGTAAAAGACATATTGTCATTAGTCCATGTCAGAACATTGTCCTTTGCTTTGAACACACTTATTTCATCATTTTCCCACTTTCTGAAGCAGTACCAGAAGTCCTCTTTCATGAGTGTCTTTACGAGGTGTGCTCAAAAATTCGGTAGGTGCTGCTGCTGTGTAATATTCAAAGTAAAGGCAGGCTCATAGAAACATTATGGTGTGTTCTCATCCATTTTATTCACTGGGTCTGGCATCATGCAACGCTGGCTTTTCTCCAAAGTCAAAATGACCGTAAAAGGTCATTTAGGACATCAAGGCAGCCATAACGGTACAACTAAAGGCACTCACATAAAAAAAAAAAAAAGGCTTCCAGGACTGCATAGGAAGTGGCAAGAATAATACGGCAGGTGTATTTAAAGTGAGGGGAAGTATTTTGAGGTAGATTAATGGCAATATGACTTTTAATATAGTAAATATTTATAATTTAAACTTTTACCTTAGTTTTTGATCACACCTTGTAATGCACGTAAAATAGTGCTGGGTACATACTAAGCTCAACAGATAGTCACTATTAGAATTACCGTTATCATCATTAGCAGCAGCGGCACCTTCATGTAATGTACATCAAGTGCTTACCGCAGTGATGAAACACAATCAAGGCTTGGTAGTTGTTTGTCACTGTGGAAGAGACTTCTGGTGCTTCCCACGTCCTGTTTGCCTCCGCTTTCTGGCACACAAGGCGGCAACATTCCCCCACCCCGTTGCAGACCGGCCAGGCTGACAACCAGGTCTGGCCAATTGATGGCAGGTGGGAGTGACAAGTGCAACTTCCAGGCCTGAGCGATGGAAGGCTCATCTGAGACCCTCCAGTCCTCTTTTGTTCCTTGGAGCAAAGCCTGTAGACTTGGATTAGGCAGTACTGAAACAATGTGGTAGAACCGCTGTAGCCCGGGTCCTGGGTGACCATGTAAAGCTGAGCCCCCTGCCATCCGCAGTCCACAACCTTGTCACCTTGGTTATTCATAGCTGCTTGTCTGAGGTGTAACTCTCAGACCATATAATTCACCTTTTAAAAGTATACAATTCAGTGCTTTTTAGTATATTCATGGAGTCGTACCAGCTTTCAAAGGGCCTTGAATACTAGGCTAAGGAATTTTTTTAATCTTATGAAGACTGGAGAATCAAAGAGAGGTTATCTTTTAATTGCAAAAAAAAAAAGGTGTTTAGTAAGAAAATAATGTGAGAAATTTTACTCCTCATTTTCTTCTTTGACTTCCCTGTAATGTTTTCCAAATATGTTTTTTTATGCTTATTATACGATAGATGATTTTGTTTTCTATTTTGAGCTTAGCATTATTTTGAAAGCACTTTTCTCTGTGTCTAAATGGGGTTCACTTTTAAAAAGTTACACTTTATCTCTTGCTATTTTCATTTAGCCATATATTCTCACACAAACACACACACACACGTGTGTGTGTGTGTGCGTGCACCTGCAGAGCTGGGATGAAAGGCAGGCAAGTGAAGTGCCTAGGACGTAAATTCACCTTTTGACATGAAATTTTGGACATATGTACCTAATTTGCCTCACCCAGTCCAACACCTATACCTATATTGTATGTCTGTGGTTGTGTTTGTAGTTGTGTGTGTATGTTGTGTATGTGTTTCCTCCAGAGATAATTCTTCTTTTCTTTTCTTTTTAGCTAGATTTTTGATATGTGCACAATGGCATTTACAAAAGATCACAGAGGCAACTGTCACAACAGTGAACTCCAACAATAGTATTATTATTGCTATAGAAATTCCACAGTTCTGACTTTCCACATTTCTACAGCCCAGTCAAAATACTCCAGTCTTCATCAGTCTTTATCCTCAATTATCTTGGTATATCAGTCTGGTCAGGGAAAGTGCATAATTTTTACAAGACATTAGCCCTTGAGATTTGGATGTAGGAAGTCCTAATGGCAGAGCAGCCTCTGTATCAGAAGGGGTGTCATGGAAAAAGAGTGGTGGGCTGTCTGCTGTTTTACACAAACCAAGCTCCCAGCTTTAGGCCTAAATTCAAATTCTATTATCTGGGGACAAACATCATCAGAATTTCTCCCAATAACAACAGTTTTTACAAAAGTCAAATGGAAAAAATATCTGGCCTATTCTGTGCTCTGTAAATTTTTCCTGGGGGGTGGGAGGAGGGGCACTTTAAAAGAAGCCACCAAATGGAAAATCACCAGAATGCAATTTAGAACTACCTGCTTCCTGTGTCATTACGGGGGCCAATAGAGGTCCCAAGCTTGCATAGTTAGAGGGAAGATTAGAGGGTGACACAGCAGAAGGAGTAGGTTGGGTTGAGGTAGAGGATCATGGAGAGAAGTTGTTGGAGAGAATCCAAAACTGTTTCCAAGGCTGTTGGAACAACTTTCCTTTGGCTATTTTCGAAAAACAATGTGTTTATCTACCTACCAAATAGAGCTGTCGATTTATTATTTAGTACATCCGAACTTGGAATACTCAAAGCTAAAATGTTGGTGTTAACTCTTCTGTGGGTTTCTGTCTATTCACTGTTTTTCTAGAAAGTTCGGCTAAGTTACTGTACTGGAATTTACCACTTACATAGTATCAATTTCAAAAGCAGAATGAAATCAGTTTTACTGATTCTGAATAGAAAGACTTCTGTGTGTTCTGGATCAAGTTTATCAAAGTTTCTTAACCTCAAGAGTTGCTAGCTTTTGTAGCAAAGCTTGCTGAACCACATCCAGCACATGAAGAGCACTTGGGTGGGGTTCAAAGATCTGTTGAGGAGCCTATACATATACAGGGCAAACACAAATTTCGTGAAGATGTTATGCAAAAGATTGGAAGCCATTTCTCTGATATGCACCTTCGTCTAAGAATAAAATGCTTTGAACAATTCCTATAGCCAAAACGCTTTATACAGACTAAGGACACAGCATTTGTCAAATTCCCAAAGAGCATCCTACTGAGATTGCACAGCAGACAAACATATTGTTCTGGGCTCGTAAATGAAAATAAAACTTCTTTCCTAATTCTTTATAGGATGCTTGCTTCTTTTGTTAGAGCATCCGCTTTTCCTCTCGCCGCCGCAGTAGCTGGCAAGGGCTCCTCTGCCACGTGGGGAGTAGGCGCGCGGTGGGAGAAGGAATTCCGTCCAGCTAGGACCTAGAGGGAGAAGCTTCTTCGCCGACCTTCCCACCCCAAAGCGGCAACGACCAATCAGAAGGCGCCTTAGTGCAGCAGCGCGCCAATTGCAGGCGCCCTTTCTGCAGCCCACGGTGGCTATTTAAAGGTAGGCGCCGGCGCCACGGCGGTACCGTAGGGGTCGCAGTCTGTGACGCGCGGGAGCCATGGCCAGGCATGTCGAGCTCTACACCGGCGCCAAGATGCCCATCGTGGGGCTGGGCACGTGGAAGGTGGGTGCTCTGAGGGGCGCAGTCCCTGCCGCTGGCATCCAGCTCCGCGCGGCCTGGGGCGTGGCGGGAGCGGAGTGACCCTGAGCGGCCCGCCAGCTGTTGACTCCCTGCAGCGAGTGCTCTCGGGCTCGGCCCGGGCGTGCTGGGCCGCCTGCGGGGACCGGCGGGGACCGGCGGGGCCCGGGGGCCGAGTCCTCTGTCCGGGGCCTCGGTGGGGCGGGGGAGCAGCACGCGGGAGGCTCTCGGAGCGCCCGGGGAGATGGGCCCGAGCGCCTGCCCCTCGCACACCTGTGGCGCCTGTGCCTCACGTGTAAATCGTTACTGTTATTACTGGCTCAGGAATTACTCTCTCGGGAGTAAGCCTGCAAAGGGCAGATAATTAAATTGGGTGGCGCAATTTTCCTCGGGGCCCATCTGCTTCTCTGACCCGGAAGGCACAGAGCTGAACCCCTCGGAGTGACGCCAGACTGTGAGAATCTGGGTACCCCATTGCCAGATGGCAGCCACCCTTTGATAACCTAGCGGGTGCCAGGATCGCGCTTACCCCAAAAACCTCAACACCACGTAGCCTGATAAAAATGACTATATATCACGAAGTAGAATAGGATTTGGATTTGGAGAATACGGTAATATGACATGAAAACAATACCTTACAAAATGAAATGATAACCCGATTATCTGAAAACTGAGGAACACAAAGTAGTATTATGGGAGTTGAGATAAAATCCAGTCTTTTAAAGTCATTTGTAAGTTAGCTTCAGGGTATTGTACCTTATGTTCTATTGCTTTGAGCTGGGTTTTTCTCAACAGGAATCTTCAATGTGGTCTGGGTATTAAGTACTTTCACATAGACAAGAAATAAAAAAACAGGAAAGACTTTGAAATAGGACAAAGATGGAGGTTACCTTTACCTTAAAAACTTGCAGTTGAAGCTTAGTAAAGTTAAGAGTACAAGATTTGCCTTGCATGGAAAATGTTTCCTGGCCAAAATCATCAGAGCACATAATTTGTATTTCTTTCCAAAAGTCCATGGTGACTCTAAGGTATAACTGAATTATGACTATAATACCAAGTTAAATTTCACACTTTCTTGGCTGTAGCAAATGCAGCCCACGGACATACACATGTAACTACAGAAAAAGTTTCATGAATAGTACTTAACTATGTGGGGTGTGGGCTGATTATTTTTATTCTGTTCCATTTTCCAAAAATGATGGTCATAACTTTAGAAATTAATTTCATGATCAGTCATCTGATGATCATTCCTTAAGGGTAAATAAGGAGTTAAAGTTTATAAAAGAGTTTCAGAGCTAAATGTGGTAGCACACACCTGTACTCAGAAGACTAAGATAGGAGGAATTGCAAGTTTCAGCTTCATAATGGGTCCAAAACTGGCCTAGACTACATAATGAGATTCTGTCTCAAAAGAAAAAAAAAAGAGGATTTCAAATCAATTGCTTGATCTTGCAACAGCCTGGAAAAATTGTGTGTTTTGTTTAAAATAACATTATAAAATGTGTGTTTAGATCATTCATTCTGGCTGAGAACTAGGGTAGTGTTGGCCTTCTTCACTGCTATTTTATCACTTCTCACGGTGCTTGACAGATGGGTACCCCAGAGTTTTTGCATTAATATGGAAAAATAAAATAACTTCAGAGATAACTATGTAGTGAAAATACCTACTTCTATTTCTGGGGGTGAAATAAGGTTGGTGTAGAATTATATGGAGAGAGAGGGACATAGACGTGAAATAAGTCATCTAAGGATGGGCTTGGAGTGGATTTCCTTTTTTTTTTTTTAATTTTAATTACTTAATACCTTTACCCTGTGTATATGCGTGTATTCCTTCATAGATGCTCCACAAAAGATGTAGACATTTGGTTGTTTTTATAACAAGTGGAGGAGTCTGTGGGCCCCTTGTTCTCATGTATCTTTCTATATCAGTAGCTGTGTTGTGAGCTGCAGACTGGCAGATTAGTAGTCTCTGATCTACTATTCCATTAAAGGTTCTCAAACTCCTTTTTCACCTCAGAGATGAGGATTTTGAGCAGGTAGGAGACACATTCTGCGCTAGACCCCATGTGGCTTAGACAGTGCTTCTTTCCAGCTGGCTTGGCTTCTCTGCCGGACAGTGAATAACCCCACAGTATTGTATTTACAGGAAGCCTTTAAGGCAGAACTGACCTCTGATGTGAGCTGGTTCCTGTTTTAACTAGTTGAAAATTATTGGTAGTATGTGGTTAGTCATTATAACTTCTTCACATAATGTAGGAACACTCCTAAGAACAGAAGTACAACTATGTTCTCTTATATTTTTCTCATTATTGTCCCTACCCCTTCTATTTAGGAACCTTTTAAGGCATTCCCCCAATGAAATTTTTAATGTCGCACATAATACTGTACATTTACTTATGTTTTTATGTTATGTAGCCATTTGGAGGCTCACAAGTCAAAGTCTCCCATACAGGTCCAGTCCTGGTCCATCCCCATCTCAGTCTAGTGGAGATACAGTGTCACAGAATTCAGGACAGAATTACTGCTGTTGAACAGAGGAAGTGAGTCTCGATTTTACTAATTTGTGCTGTTGCCTAAACCTGATTATGAGCTTTGAAGTAAAATATTAACTAGATTGACTATTTGCAGGTGATAAAACAATGGAAAGGATCATTCTTCCATACTCAGTCTTTATCATTTTGGAATCTCTGTTTACATTACTGAATCATAAAATGCAGTTGGACATAGAAGCCAAGTGAGGTTTATTTCTCCATATTGAACAATGAAAAGTATACTTTCTGTTGACTCTGGATAGTTAATGAAAGGTGGCACTTTATAATCATTCTCTGGATTTTCCCTGGTAGTGTGGAGTACGGCAAATTTTAAGCCTTGTTTATATAAAACCACCAGGATACTGCCCTATCTGGTGAAGGGTCAGGAAGTGACAGCTTCTTCGTGACCTCTAAATCTTTTCTGTCTTTCTGTAAAAACATGAACTTTCTTAGTTTTATGCCAGTTGTCTAGCAACCTCAGCTATCCTAGTCTGTGTCCTTTGGTTCCAGAGAAAGGAAAACTCAATCTCAAGCAGAAAACAAACAAGCAAAACAATGTGTTTGGGATGAGGATTCATTGACCTCCTAAATGACAGTTGTTATCTTCCAGTGTTGGGATTCAGGGTTATAAATGATGTCACAGACCTTGATCTCTTTTTAGCCCGACTTTCCTGTAGCAATTGCAGCCCATAGTCTCCCAGCAAGGGACTCTAGTGGAACAGGAACTTGTCTTAGCAGGTCGGTCCAAGTCCAAAGATGCCGTCTCACGCTCTGGCTTGGGTTGCGTTCTTCCCCTGCACCAATCACTGTGGCAGATGGCGTGTGACTTGGCCAGCCCTGGACTGTGTGCCCACCCTCTGTCCGGGGCTGGGGGCTGGCAAGTGCCGTATGGGCAACCACAGAACCTGCAGAATCAGTGCTTTCTGGGTAGGCAGTAACCCCCAACCCAACAGCCACTTGCCTCCCAGTTGTTCTTTTTCTGGGGCAGGAGTGTACACTGTTCTGCAGCCTGCATCAGCCATGGCTGGGTCCAGCAAGACACAGAGAACCCGTGGTGAATAGCTGTCGTCTAGACAGCTGAGATTCTCTTCCTTGTGTTGTTCCCTCAACTACAGAGGCTGGGGAAGGCTGCACATGCCTTGTGGGGTCCTCTGGGAAGGGAGGAGGTTGCAGGATCATCTGAAGGCATTCTGGTACCTCACACCTGAGGCCGCCCCAGCACACAGACAGGTCCCTTCCCTCCATGGTGGGAAGTGAGCTCAACTGCTATCAGGCTGTCGTGATGGACTTGCTCCATTAGTTCAGCTGCTTCTCCCAGTCTATTCACAAGAGCTGCTGTCAAAACAGCAGATGTCCGCAGCTGCTGATGGCCCAGGGGAGCTTTCCTTTTCATTTGTTTCTACCCCAGCTCTCCAAAGGAATGTACTGTGTTCATTCAACTGTTCATTGCACACATTTTTTCTTTTAGCGCTCCAATCAGAGCAGAAATGGTGAGGAGATGGAGTAGGGTCTCTGCAGCCTGTCTGGGTGCTGCTGAAGCTCACTTGCTCTGCAGGCCCTTTTCTCTCCTCAGCAGCCAGGCCTCCCACACCTGTTAGGGCCACTCACATGGTTTTGCAGGGTTGACCACAACAATAGTAATCTTCCACAATTCCTGTCTCCTCTCCTTTCTACTCATTTCTGTCCACTGACCCCTCTGAGGGGCCATCTGTCTTATCTTCACCTCTTTAAGGAGGTAATCAGGTTGAGAATTAACTCCGGGGCCTTTGGCTGTACATCAGTCATATTCTTGACTTATGGGAATCTCCCAGAACTACTTAAAAACAAGTGATTACTAATCTCACAGTCCATGTGTGAAAGGAGAAAACAAAGAGCAAGCCCCCACTTCCTGAAGTGAGGGACCAAATGGGAACTGGTGTAAATAGTACAGCTAGTTTCAAAATATTTTGAGCTGTTTGAAGCAAATAGGGAATAAGGTCTCAGGATTCAGTTAGTGAGACATTTTTTAATACAGTGCTTTGTAAATCAGTGCATGTGAAGAAGCAAGGAAACAAGATGGCTTTGGTGCATCTTTTTTTTTTTTTAGATTTTTATTAAAATTTATCTAAAATTACACAAACTTACACACAATTACACAAGCTTACAGACCACAATTAATTGTACCTTTTGCTTATGACAGTGAGCAATGTAAACAACCACCTACATACAGCAGTAAATCACAACTATATAAAATTACTCTAGTACCCAGTGTACGTGTCACTGATTTAAGTTTGGGTTATTAGGTTCTTATTTTTAAGATATCATTATTCCTCTGGATTCCCATTTCCCTCCCCCTTTGCCCTCTTCTTGTTCCCTTGAACCCTTTGTCTGTTAGCTTATATCTAACACTTCGTCTTTTTGTATCCACTGTTTACTCTTTTCTTTTGTTTGTATTTTACCTCCCTAAATGAGGGATACCATGCAGTGTTCCAGCTTGTGAGACTGGTTTATTTCACTCAACATTATATTTTCCAGGTCCATCCATTTTCCTATAAATGACTCTAGCTTGTCATTCTTTATAGCTGAGTAATATTCCATTATGTGTAGATGCCACATTTTGTTTATCCAGCTATCCATTGATGGATATACAGGTTACTTCTAGAATTTAGCTACTGCAAATTGTGCTGCTATAAATATTGTCATGCAAGTATCTCTGTAGTATGATGTCTCTAACTCTTCAGGAAAGATACCTAGTAGGGGAATGGCTGAGTCATATGGGATTTCTACATTCAGACTCTTGAGAAATCTCCATACTGATTTCCATAATGCTTGTACTAGTTTGCATTCCCACCAACAGTGTAGGAGGGTTCCCTTTTCACCACAGCCCTGCCAACATTTGTTATTGTTTGACTTCCTAATGATTGCTATTCTTTCTGGGGTAAAGTGGAATCTTAGAGTTGTTTTAATTTGCATTTCTCTGATAGTCATAGATGTTGAACATTTTTTCATATGTTTATCAGCTATTTGTATTTCTGCCGCTGTGAAGTATCTGTTCATTTCTCTGGCCCATTTCTTGAGTGGGTTATTGATTTTAGGTAGTTTAATTTTTTTGAGTTCTTTATATATTCTAGATATTAGTCTTCTGTCTGAGGAATAGCTAGCAAAGATTTTTTCCCATTCTGTGGGTTTTCTCTTCACCCTCCTAATTGACTCTTTTGCTGTATAGAAAATCTTTAGTCTAATGTCCCATTTGTTGATTTTTGTTATTTCCTGTGCTATTAGGGTTCTGTTTAGGAAGTCCTTTCCTGCCCCTTTGTCTTCAAGTGTTTTACCTATTCTGTCTTCCAGAAGGTTTAATGTTTCTGTCTTGATGTTTAGATCTTTGATCCATTTTGATTTTAATTTAGTATGTGGTGAAAGATATGGGTCCAATTTCATTCTTCTACAAACTGACAACCAGTTTTCCCAGCACCATTTGTTAAGTAGGCTATCGCTCCTCCAATGTATGTATTTGTATCCTTTGTCAAAGATCATATATTTAGGGGCTGGGGATTTAGCTCAGTGATTAGAGTGTTTGCCTTGCAAGCACAAGGCCCTGAGTTCGATCCCCGGCACCACACACACACACACACACACACACACACACACACACACACACAGAGATCATATATTTGAATATGTCTGGAGAAGTTTCTGTGTCCTCAATTCTGTTCCATTGGTCTACATGTCTATCTTTATTCCAGTACCAAGCCGTTTTTATTACTATCGCTTTGTAGTATGGCTTGAAGTCTGAGATTGCTATGCCACCTGCTTTGGTTTTATTGCTCAGTATTGCTTTTGCTATTTGAGGCTTCTTCCATTTCCATATAAATTCTAGGATTGTTTTCTCTAGATCTATGAAATATGCTGTTGGTATTTTGATTGGAACTGTGTTGAATCTGTATAACAGTTTTGGAAGTATGGCCATTTTAACAATATTGATTCTACCTAACCAGGAGCAAGGGACATCTTTCCATTTTCTGGTATCCTCTTCAGTCTCTTTTTTCAGAGTGCTATAGTTTTCTTTGTAGAGGTCTTTCACTTCTTTAGTCAGGTTAATTCCTAAGTATTTCATTTTTGTTGAAGCAACTGTGAATGGTATTGTTTTCATAATTTCCTTCTCATCCTGCTCATTGTTCGTATATACAAATGCTAATGATTTTTGCAAGTTGATCTTATATCCTGCTACTTTGCTGAAGTTGGTTATTAATTCTAGGAGCTTTTTGGTGGAGCTCTTTGGTTCTTCAATGTAGAGTATCATGTTATCTGCAAACAGTGATAATTTGAATTCTTCCTTTCCTATATGTATTCCTTTTATTTCTTCTTCTTGCCTAATTGCTCTGGCTAAGTTTCAAGTACTATGTTAAGTAACAGAGGTGATAGTGGACATCCTTGCCTGGTTCCTGATTTTAGGGGGAATGCTTCCAGTTTTTCCCATTTAGTATGATGGTGGCTGTTCGTCTGTCATAAATAGCCTTTATCATATTCAGTTATGGTCCTTCATGACTATTTTCTTCAGTGTTTTTATCAAGAAGGTGTGTTGGATTTTGTCGAAGGCCTTTTCTGCATCAATTGATATGATCATGTGGTTTTTGACCTTGCTCCTATTTATGTGGTAAATTACATTTATAGTCTTTCATATGTTAAACCATCCTTGCATCTCTGGGATGAAATCTACTTGATCATGATGTATCAGCTTTTTAATAATATGTTGCATTCTATTTGCTAATAATCTTGTTGAGGATTTTTGCGTCTATGTTCATTAATGAGATTGGTCT
>PVJO010006429.1:0-35269 GCA_004026905.1 Hystrix cristata
CTATAGTATAGTTTTATGTCTGGGACTGTGATGCCCCCTGCTTTTCCCCTGTTGCTTAGGATCGTTTTTGCTATTCTTGGTCTCTTGTGGTTCCAGATGAAATTCATGATTGTCCTTTCTAATTCTTTGAAGTATGTTAGTGGTATCTTGATTGGAATTGCATTAAATCTGTATAGTAGTTTAGGAAGTATAGCCATTTAGTGAGGTTTTTAATTACAGAAGACACATTGCTATTAATTTATTTCAAAATACTCCCTTTGCCTCGCTTTGAAAACACTTATCCTATCATTTTTGCCTCTCTTGTGAGTGTCTTAAAGTTGTGCTGTCATGGCTGCCTTGGTGTACTGAATTGATTCAAAATGTTTACCGAGGCGCTGGGGATTTAGCTCAGTGATTAGAGTGCTTGCCTTGCAAGCACAAGGCCCTGAGTTCAGTCCCCAGCAGCAAAAAACAATACAAAACAAAACAACAGCAAAACCCTCAAAATGTTTACCTAGATGCAGTGAGAAAGGTGGATGAGGACACACCATGGTGTTTTCTATGAACCTGCCTTTCGGTTGGCTGGCACTCTGCAGCTGCGTTCTCCATATCTTCTATCACACCTTGTAAAGTCACTCACTAAAGAAAACTTCCAAAACCGCTTCAGAAAATGGCAAGAATGATGGTATATTTGTGTTTAAAGTGAAGGGGAGTGTTTTGAGGGATTAATAGCATTGTTTCTTTAACTGTAGTAAGGTTTAATTTGGACATACGGTGTATATTTTAATCCCCCCTATATCTTTGCTAGTAATTTTATACCTGATGCAATTGTTCTTCATTGGAGTCGCTTTCTTGTTGTTAATTTGAGGACATAACTTGGGAAATGAAAAAATAATAAACCAGATCTTATCAGTTTCAGCAGGTTTCTGAGGTTTGCATCTGTTAACCTTTTGATGTGCACTCATTTTTCTGGCTGGGGAATTTGAACTGTGTGGTGAAACATTTGCAGAATATCCCATTTATGAATCCATTATATATGAGACTGTGTTCTTGGCAATGGATTTTAGTCATCTTTCAAAAGTGTGACACCTTTTTATTTATTTATTTATTTTTTGTAATCTGCAAAACTTTCTACTTGTACCACAGTTCTTTTAGGCAACCATCCCTGGTCATCAAATACCTGTTTTTGGAGGATTAGCAGGAATCTAATTTTTTAGTCTCTGACACTCATACAGACTCTATCCTTCTAGAGTTTGATTCTCTTGTACTGATACCTAAAGGGTTCAGATAGTTCCTGTAGTATACTCTTAATATTGAACTATACTGGGTATTATGGCTTGTCTCTAGATGTCTCCCCAAAGCCTCGTGTGCTTGTAGGGGGAACTTTTCAGAAGTGGCTGAATCTAGGGTATGTGAATATGGATGAAGGGTATGTGGTAATTAAACTAGTCTACTGATAGTTCTGGGTGTGGATAATCAGAAGGCCCTCCTTGGGTGTGGATGGCACCAACCAATGGGCTTGTAGCCTGAATGAGATGAGAGAGAAAGGGAGGCTGCTCCTTGCTTCTTCATGCCTACCCTGCCACAGCCTGTTTCTCCTCCACCATGCTGCTGTCTCATCCTGTCATGCCTTGGAGCCAGCTGACTGGACTGACACCTCTGTGAACTGTAAGCTAAAATAAACCTTTCCTCCTTTAACTTGTGGGTGTTGAGTATTTTGTCCCAGCAATAAGAAAAGTAAGACATTGGGGGAGGGGCAATGATGGCAGTAAAACCATAGACTGCTCTGTTATCAGAAATGTTGGCAACAAAAGGATTAACTAACATGAATAATACAAAGAAAGTGTGTCTAGCAAATGTCATCCTCCTTGTCTCTTCTCTTGCCTACTCCTTTCCATCTTTCTCCTGATGCTGCCACAACTTCTGAATATAGAATTGATCCCACATCTCTCTAGGCCCAAGCTTCTTACTGAAGCACAGTGCATAAGATACTGGGTTAGATGCAGTCTAGCGAGAGTCCATACATTGTGCTGTAGCTTTAGGACAGGACTGCTCCCATCCAGCAATGCAGTGTACAGTGTACACTCCCACCACCATCACTTGCTATGGCTGTGTTTGCTACAGTTAGGCACAGCTAATTTGCTTTGAACTACACATATATTACCTGTGTGTGAAAAGGGATCCATTTTCAACATTTCTCTACCTTCCTTAAGGAGAAGAAATCTTTCCTTTTTCTTTTCAGTCCGGGTACCATAACTTAACATGTACATATCCTCCATTACCTAGGTCTCCCCAACAGATCTGTTTTCCTGTCATCATAAAGCCTGGTCTAATTTCTAGTGGGTTTTTGTTTTGTTTTGAGGTTGTCTTTGTTTTTCCTAGAATAACTTTAGCACCCAGAGGCTAAATTTTCAATTATTTACACTGCAGTTTCCTGAGTTAATAGTGCCCTTATTTGTCATCTAGTTGCTGTGTAGACTGATTATGACAAAAAATGTAGCTTGTCTTCATTTTTCCTATAGAAACATATCAACCTCTTTTCGTCTTTCCCCCTAAATCCCTTGTGACTGGTTCACCTAACTTTTTCATATTTTCTGAAATAAAAACAATTTTTATGCATAATTCCAGAATTCTTCATTCTGTGATAAACTCTCACAATGACATTAATTCTTTCCTTTTAGGGTCTATGATGTATCTAAAAGATGGACAAATGGCCAAAAAAAAATTAAAAGTTAGTATTTATTTGGTTGCACATGGAAAAGGCAAAATTGTCTGGCTTAAATCTGCATTCAATACACCTCTGTAAGTTCTAGTTTCAATACAAAACGTTAGAAACAATGAAAAATTAGAATGGAGGAGGGTTTTGTGAGTGTGTGATTGGACTCTTTTGGAATTAGAGAAATTTTCACAACACTTTTTGTAC
Source organism: Hystrix cristata (assembly GCA_004026905.1). NCBI lineage: Eukaryota > Metazoa > Chordata > Mammalia > Rodentia > Hystricidae > Hystrix > Hystrix cristata. The sequence continues at coordinate 2,903 of PVJO010006429.1, forward strand.
CTAAATGGTTTTCAAAGCAACGCTGCATTCATACTAATTTGGTGATGCAATCAGTGTTCTTAACAACCCTTTATGAGGGTGATCACTCCAACAAAAATCTGTACTAACAAGCTTGTTTATAGTACAGACCTGCCCATCCCCAGACTTTGTTCGGGCGTACCTGGGGAGTCTTGTGCGCTCTTCTCAATGCCTGCTGGCGTAGGTGCTATGCTCACCCTGTGGGTACTTTGTTTTGAAATCAATAATATTATAGAGTATAGATATATATGTAAATATATATCTATATTTAAAATTTTTTTTACCATATCTTGAATTTAAACTGCTTAGATTTGACATTACATTGATGACCTACTGTGTGTACAGAACACTTTGGGCATTAAACCAAATTAGATAGTAGGCAGCTCTTAAACATTACTGCTAGTGACTAGAAAGCCCCTATGAATTTCCCATAAATTAGGTATTGGATGCTTTTTGCTTTGTGTAAATATAAACAAGGATATCAAGCCATTGGGGCATCACAACAACTTTGACTATTCGGTAATAGTTATATGCTGTCATTGAAGTGCAAGTCAAGAAAGGAACTTTGAAATTACTGTTTTAAAAATAAATAAAAAATCTTTAAAAAAAAGATAATTTCACTTAATATTTGAAGAAATGTGTGACTAGACAGGCTTAGTGTAATCAAGTCAGTATATTTGAGGGCTTTGGGGGTAACTATTCGGATTTGTTCAGTCTTGCAACACTAATAGTGTCAGAAATGAAAGGAGCAATGCAAATAATACAGACACCAAAGAAAAAATTAAAGTTGATTCAGTAACACTCCTTTCTTGTGTTAATTAGCACCTGGTTTAGATTTAAAAATAACTTCCAATTGCAGACTTCCAAGTTTATCTCAGTGTTCTTAGTGCTGTGGGCTCTAAGTGGATGCACATTTTAAGTTAACAGTGCTTTTATAGCCACTTCTGAATTGTTAAAATGACTTGTGAAGTCACAAAAAACTTGCCTACTGATCTGTGCACAAATTAGAGCAAAGCAGTAGGTTGTGGGGGGAGCACCTAGTAAAAACCTGGCCTTGTGTTTTAATTTTTTTCTCTTTCACACAGTCTTTGCAAAAGCTCAGTTGCATGGTAGAGGACAATTATTCTACGATGACTCTGGGTAGCTTGAGTATCTTGGGTTGCTCCTTGTCATCACTCAGAGAGGCCAGAGAGTCCTACCCACAATTACCAAACTGGGGCTGCGGGAGAAAACCTCCCAGGAAAGGGCAATGTGAGTTCAGGAGAGCAGTATCCTTGTTCTGTGTGAAGTTCTGCCATTCAGCCCTGGGAAAGTTGATCGTCACATTGAAAGTTGCATGATGGCAAGGAGCTGGGTCAACCTGAACCACAACTGAATACACAACTGAAAGAACATGGCCTTCAATTTGGATGAAATCTGGGTTTCAATTCTGGCTTGGGACTGCAGGGCCGATACTATACTTTTACCTGTTCGATCTTCTGCTGCTTATCTTCAAGACTTAGTTTTTAAATTTACCATTGAAGATGTGAGCTAAGATTACATATAACTGCTTAACACAATGTCTGGTGTCTGGTGCAACAGTTATTTATTTTTTTTAACCCTACTCAAGATAAAGAAACAAACACCTATTCATCTTTGACCTGTAGTAAAGAACATTTGCATCATTCATTTTTTAAAATTTTTATTTTTAAAAATGCTATGGCATGCCTTGAAATCTCAGCTGCGAACAAAGTGAGACCTTTTTTTTTTTTTCCTGCTCTAAGGGACAAGTTACTCTTTCTAGATAGATTTTATATTTGATATTGTGCAGTAGGAATGATTTGGTCAATGTCAACTCTGAATCAAGTTTCCAAGAACAGTGCCAAGCGATTGTGCTTCTAGGTGAATTTTGAAATAATTTTCTTCTCCCTCATATTTATTCTTTATTTTAATGGTGAAGACAATTTGTAAATATAAATATGATCCAACCTGTCTGTTAAGTTAAAATAGTCTCTAGCATAACTGATTTAAATTTCTTTAAAAATAAACAAAGCCCCTGTTCTTCCATGACTAAACCTCAAAGCCTCATTTAAACAGATTGTAAAATTAATGAAATTACATGATTTATAAATACACATTTTAAAAAATCTTTCTAATTGCTTCTAGGCCTAGACTTACAGGTTAGTTACAACCAGTTAAACTTTTCAGGATACTTTTCAAATGTCTTTGTATGTGTAAGTGATGATTAAATATTTATCCTCTTTGGCATCAAATATTATAGTACAGCTAAATAAGTTAAATTGAAAACTAAGTTACAGGCTAAGTCTTGGGGTGAAAATGTAGATTCACCTTGATTTCAGACATTACCTTTTAAATAGGACATAGTAATGTGTTTCATTATTAACTGTTTTTCACATTTTGGCATAATTCTGGGCTTACATCTTCCAAATTTTCCCCTTTCTTTTGTAAGTCATTAAGTGGATGTCTTGTAAGATCCTAGAGATTATTGTTTCATAATTATATCAACTTATAGATGCAGTCTTGGAAATACAAAAACAAGGGCAAATAATACTGGAGATCACAGTAACTAGCTTTCCTGTACTTTCTAAGTTAATTTTTATGGACTGTTGGGATAACGGGCCTGTTTTTGGTGTGATATCCTCATCTACTTCATTGGTACTTGATGATATGGCAGTTTTATGAGCTTGTGCCCTGAAATCGGTCATTTTGAGAACAATAAATTTCTTGAAGAAGTATTTACCTATTTTTTTTCCTTTTTCCCCCTGTGGTGACACAAGGGAAAACAGAACTATTCTGATAACTATAACCTAATTTGCACATTTAAAAAAAATGTCATTTTTGATCTACTCTGTCACCAGGGAGAGAACATCCAAATGAGAGAGAAAGTTAAATATAGCAGATAATCTTAACATGGTGACCAGGCTGAAGGCCCACAAGTACATGCAGCTATTTTCCAGTCTGAGTTTCCTAGATGGGGCAGTATACAGGAGCCATGGTCAGCTCAAAGGAGTGAGAGAAAACCGCAGTGACCTTCGCATCTGGGGACAGACATCAGTCTGCTTCAGGCTTTTCACAGCTTATGTGTATGCATTTTTAATGTGAGACTGAACCTGAAAGTTCATCTCTAAACTTTATCTACAGGGAAATGGCAGAAATCCTAACCAGCCAAATGGTACAAATTTAAATTTCCTGTGGAGGAAAGGCCAGTAATGTTCTGATCGTGGAGGACAATCTCAGCACAGCAAGCCACCCTTCTGATTAAAATTCCTGTGGAGAGCTAGTGATTCGTCTGATTGGAAAACTAAATAGGGCCTTAATCACCTAGATAAGATGACATCATCGGGGCATCATAAACTGTCCGACAGATGAATAGGCCCGCTCAAATATGAACTTCATTTTAAAATTGAAGAACAGAAACATAGGGCTGCATTTAATAGCAGCTATTTATAGGTCTGTGATGTAAGGCCTCCGGTTTCCTATAATTCCCATTGTTCTCCAAAACTAAAGACCCATTTAACCCGGAGGACTGACAAGTGATCTTGTGATGCGTCGGCGTTATTGTTCAGTGTGTGAGACTAGGGCAGTAGGGTAACGACGTCTCAGCACTGCGGGGGACCTGGCTAGCCGGGCTTCTGCCTGTGCCCACTGTAGATACCTGTTAGCACACTGCTACTATTGAGAAAATAACACTGCTGTGGCGGTGTCTGCTTTTCCAATAAAATACAAAAGCCCTTTTGTAAGATGAACACACTGCCAGCGTATTTAGTTGATGACAAAGGCCAGAGCTAATGAATTAGACCACCGTGTTTCCCCTCCCCCAGTCCCAGGCTCTTGTTTTCTGGACATGGGAGTTTTGTATCTGTAGCACAGCCGTACCATTAGAGTCTTTCTCTGAAGTCTAAGGGTGAATTATCCTGAATGTAAAATAACCTGAGCTGTGCACCACTGTTACTGGAGACCAACATGATGTGGAGGCTGCACAGCATTCTTGTTAATGTTTTTAACATTAGATTTCACTTGACACTCCCCAGTCCTGGTGGACTTCTTTATTTTCTTTCTTCACTTTTAGGTGCACTGCAGTCATTTGCTGTTTTTCCTTCCTATAAACTGCAAGAAAGTAATACAGAATAAAAAACATACATACAAATTAGGTATTTTTGCAGGCTAACTTTGAAATTACACTGGGAGGCCCCGCGTTCCCTGGCTGTGCCACTGTGTGCAGGCTGCGGCTGCATTCAGGGAGGCCCCGGGAGCCCTTGTTGGAGGCTTCTTGTCGCTTCAGGGCTGAAGGAGAATTCGAGGATTTCTCACAATCGGCAAACCCTGACATTTTGTCTTTAATCTCTTCTGCAATGTGAACTCTGTCAGACACTCCGAGGAGACACCCAATTACAGTCAGGGCTGCTGTGCAGTGTTTAAAACTGCTCAAGAGAAAGGCTTTCTTTTCAGGAGTGTGATTGCCAATGTGCACACCGAGCTTTTAGCTTCTCATATGAAATGATAATAAATTGTGCATGAAGGAGAAACACAGAGGAAGAAGCACACTTATTAAATTGAGTTTAGTGGATGGTTAATTCTGATGATGCTGAAATATCATTCATTCTGAAGCAGGCACACTGGTGCCAGGAAAGTCCTTGATGCATCTAACACACAACTGTGACATGTAGCTATCAGGCTGGAGCGAAGCATTGTGGATGGAGCCAAGGACAGTGTGCTGAATATCTGAGTGGTCTCACCTCTAGGGCATTTGTGCTCGATTATAGTTAAGAATTTTATAGATTTCCCAGGTAGTAAATATATGCTCTTTATTCAAATAGATTGTGAAGGCTTAATGATCAGATGAGTAAATTTAAAATATATATTCAAATGTCTAAATTGCGTATTTCGCATTCTGATAAATGCAGCTACATGCTGTAAGTGAAAATGAATTTATTGTATGTTTCAGATAATCACTGAAATAAGTGACAAAAGGGGGAAAATTGACTAATGCTTAACAGTTGTAACAAGAGAAGTTACACTTATTTCAAACACTTACTTTTAAATGCACACATGGTGTTGGAAGCAGTGAACACAGGAACGTAGGCTCATGGACTGAAAACTTGATAAAAGTTTTTGAGGACAAACTGATAAAAGCTGGGAAGCACTTTTAAGCATGTTTTTTTCTTTGCAGAGCACCATGCACGTTCTCATACTACTGAGTGCTGTTAAGGTTGGTGAGCCCGGGAAAGGCGAATGGGGCTTTTTCTCATCATTCAGGTAGAATTCACTACTGATGGTTGTGTTCTGAGCTCTAATTGAATTTTAACCCTAATTCCATACGATCCACTTTCAAGGCCTTGGTATTGGGAAGTTACTTCACCTTAGTACTAAATGGTTTTTCATTGGTGATTGTTCATGTTTTAGAGTAAGAAAGAAAAATTTCAAAACTAATTTGTCTGCTGGGAGGCCATCAGTGCTTCGCATCACTGAGGATCATTGTGTGTGGGTGACAGGCTGTGTTGTCCAGGCTCCGCCTTCAAAGCTCCTCAGGCTGTGGAGGGGTCGTGCGAGAGTGGGCTCTTCTCGAGAAAGCTTCAGATGGGAGTTTACTTACTTCTTTAGATTGCATTTGGAGACACATCCAGTTTTGAAGTGGCAGCCCCTTGTCAGACATCAACAAAGATAGATTTTCTATTAACTTATTCTGGAAGAGTCTAGAAAAATCTCACACCTAACAAAGAATATCCAACAATCTGAAGTGACTATAACTGACTGAATTTCCTGTAGATAGAGGAGAACCAAAATTTTGAAAGTTTAGTAGTAATGTTTAAATTTTGTGCCAACTTCAGTATTTTAAAAGCATTGATTCTCTATGTCAGGGATATTTTTTGTTACCACCTTTTCTCAAATTACCTCCAGCTTTCCCAGTATATGTTCTTTGCTTTATTTTTTCTTTGAACTATTATGACTGTCTAATGTATTTGGTGTCATACTTATATTTATTTTCTGTTTCTATCATAATATGAATCTCCCAATGGCATGGATTTTTGTCTGTTTTGTTGAGAGACTAGCTCCTAGTAAGTAGGAGGTATTGAGTAAATATTTGTTAAATGCCTAAATAAGTGAATTTCTAAGTGACTCAGTTTCATTTAGTCACTCAATAAACCTTTTGTAAGCTGCCATTCTGTGTTTGTATTTCATGTAAATACCGCTCTTGGTTTCTTAGCATATCCATTTAGCTTACACTTTATTAAATGTGTAATTCCAAGCACCCTCATGTCCCAGGAGTCTGTGATTTTCAGTATTTCTTGGGTATATTATTGAACAACTCATTGTTTTTAAGAGGGTTGTACTGGCTGGTAAGAATAAACACACATTAAAGAGGTTTCTACAGGTATGATTTAAATAGTGAACTATTTAGTATCTCTCTAAGTAAATCATGCTACTTAAAGGGTAGGAAAAAACCAAGGAAATTTCAAGCCTTACAAATCACGAGGTACTTAGGCAAATCAGGTCGTGCTGTTTGTCGCTTGCCAATTCCGAGAGCCTAACAGGGTGCTGTTGTTGGGAGCATGTGCCTGCACATAAATGCTGGCTCTGCCACCTCCTGACTCTCCACTCTGGGGTGTTCTTCAGCCTTTTGATAACTCAGTGTCCACCCTGGAGGAGCTGGGTTGGCTGTTGGGAAGATCAAATGAGATCGTACAAGTAAAGTGCTCCAAACAGAGCCTGGTGCATAGTATGTCCTCATCGACATAAGCGTTGGGGTGGGCTCTACCTTGCTCAAAACATGTAGCATAGAAAAACAGTTTCTACACTTTGGTTGCTTTCAGATTTACTTGAATTTGGAGCTAGTGTTCATAATATTTTTCTTACATGAGAAACAAATGGCAAACTGAATAGAAAAAGTATACTCAGTGTACTAACATTGTTTCTTAGATGCTGCATGCTTATTTTTCTTTAAAAACAATAAGTGCTGTGTCATCACATTCTCTAATATTTTTTGCTTGTTGAAGGAGAAATAATGATTATTAAATGTTATCTAATTATCTCAGCCCAGGGTTGCTTTCACTCTCTTGGGGAGCCAACACACATCACGTATACTGTTCTTTGAAAGGAAAACCACAGGGTAGAGGTTTGTGACTTCAAGAACGATTTGGGAGGCGCTATGCCGTGGGACTTGTGTCTGGCATGACGCTCCTGGTAGGGAGACAGCTGGGAAAGCAAGCTCAGTGTTGGGGTACGATTTGGACTCCAGTTCCTGGCCATGCAATCTTGGATCAGTCCTCTGACTTCTTTGAAGAGAGCGAAGAGCAAGTGCCATGTAGGCAGAGGCCTCACATAAAACCACACTGCTAACTGACTGTGTGTTTGGGGCCAAGCTGCTGAATCCCTCTCAAAATCTTAATTTTTTTCACCTGTACATTATCCATAAAAGAATTTCTCTCATAATTCCAATAAGGTAAAGCTCCAGGCACTTTGCAGGGTGCTACATAAAGAATGCATGCAAAATGTTGTTGTGATGATGAAGAATACCAGTACCTACCTGAAAAGATTTAGGGACTACAGGAGATCTACAAAGCACCTAGCACCACGGATGAGTTTTAAAAATGTTCCTCCCACTTCCTTCTCAGCATTCCTGGGAATCGGTGTAATCCTCATCCTTCTTTGGAGAGTAATTTTCACTTTCTTTTTCCTCTTCTCCTCTTTTGCAGCATTTTGTATGAGTGATGCTCAAATAGTGCATCTGCCCACATCTCTTACTTCACGCTCCTGAAATGCAAGACCTAGAAGGATGGAGACATAGACCACCTAGTGCAGAGATGGTGAACCTTTTAGAGCGTTCTATGGTAACAGCCGGCCGCGGCACGGGTGCCAGAGGTTTGCAGCCACTGACCTAGCGAATGCCGTCCATTTCATCTCTTTGAGGTTTGCCACTGAACACACGCCCACCCACAAGCCTCTCTTCTTCCCAAAGATGATCACTCAGTATTGAAAACCTAGACACTGAATGAGTCCAGTCCGCTGATGGAAAACGGGTCCCGAGTCCTCAGACAGTGATGGCCTGGAGCACACCAGCTGCCCCTGTAGCGCCCTCCGTGCAGGCCCAGTCGCCGGCGCTGCCTCCTGCATTTGAGCGCTCGGCTCCTGTCCGTGCAGTCGCTACTTCTTTCCATTCATAGATAAGGGGCTTCAACCAACTGAGGTTCATGATGCTTAGAGACCACAAGGCGAGTGAGTAACTACGCCAAAGTAAGAATTCCAGCCTTTGGAGCTTGGCCCCTCTCAGCTGCAATTCGTGGGTGATCTTGATTCAGCTGAGGACAGGTTTTTGTTTTTTTATGACGAATTTTCATACATCATGGCCTGTTCCCTTTCTTGGTTAGCTCACAGGAGAATATAAATGAGTCCATAGGTTCGATCCTGCTCTGCAACCCCATTTCCTTCATGTTGTCAGGCAGTTCTCAGCCGTATGCACTGCATCTGACCCTGAGCTGGTCAGTGAATATTAGGGCACTTCATATGATACTGCTCATCCAGGTAGCTCAGAGGCTTGCCGGGACCAGGCAGCCGAAATGTGGGTGTCAGCTGGGGTGACCTGGAGACGGTCACAGCCACCTCAGCCCCAGCTGGCAGTTGCCATGAGGGAATCTGGTGCTGTCAGATCCTTTTATTCTACCATTTTTAAAAAGAAGCTCCAAATAAGATTTTACATGGAATCTTCTGGCTTCACATTTGGCAATTAATTCAGATTTCTAAATAAAACTGGTTTGGCTGCAGAGAACAGTTAGTGACCTAAGCTGAGCAGACTTCCAGCCAATCCCTGCTGTTGAGCAGAGAGAGATACACGCAGAATGGGCGCAGACCTGGTCTGAATCTCAGTTTTAGCTCTGCTCCCGTGCAATGCTGGGCATAGGGCTTTACCTCAGTTGAGAAATGCCTGGTGTAAGGACAGAACAGAGAAGGTAGACACAATTCATGGCACAGACAGATAGTGTGGCGATCTCAGCAAATTGTCCCTCTGTTGATGGCATCTTGGTTTTCGCAGGATGGCACATCTAACTTTAAATCTACATCTTCATTTCCCTGTTTCTTCTTTTGCATTGCAGAGTACGGTGGAAATGCTGGGGCGAAGGCTGGTCTTCCTGTCTTGGTTCCTTCCTGCTTCCTCTTTCAGGGCCAGAACTAAAAATGATCCTTTGGGGAAAAATACACTCTATTGAATGTAGCTGGTGCAGTAAGAGACTTTTCAAGGAAGCTAATAGTTGCGGCATTGAGACATAAGTCAGCAATTAAATCACTCGTGTAGGGTATTACAAGGCAGCAATTCACTGGGGGGAAGCTATGCTATATTCTTAAGCAGTATTTTAGTTAAAACTATATATATATACACACATACACATATACATATACATATATATATACACACACACATATATATAAGGTCTGAGATATATATATATATATATATAATATATGCATGTATATATATCAAAGTAACCCAGAAATGCCAGCAAATTCAGATGTTCCATTTTAGTTTTAGGCATATTTCAATGCTCATGGCAAAACCCCTACCATATTTTATAGTTTTTTTTCTGGAAAAATTAAGATATTCTGCACTGAATTTGGATGAACTTTGAAGAAATTCTCAATGCTGTTTTGAATAATGCAAACTTTTAGACAGGAGAATGACAAAAGAAAGCCTCGCTCTTCCCACCATATCCCTGTAGCAACTGAGAGGCGTGAGAAGTGAGCTTCTATCTGTTGACTCTGTTATCATCCAATTAGAAATTATTTGATTTTGTAACAATTCTTAGGTTAATGAGCAAAACAAAGAACACTGGGAAGAAGAGAATGAAATTAGGGGTGACCAAAATAACTATACTTCAAACTGAGATAGAACCAAAGGGGGTGGAGTATTCCCTCTTCCATCTAGTTCTGATTTATATTGCACAGCCCCCTCTCTCCTTCTCTCTTTTTCTGTAACCTGATGATACACAATGGATTTCTATCTGTTAGACATTGATTTGACCTTACCAAAGGAGAGTTTGCCTTAAGTCACCCGATTTTGTGATCATAGTGGGTGGAGGTTGGGTATGTGAGGCAAATATCAACATCTCTAGGCAGATGTACTTTTTAGGGAAGATGTTCCCATGACAAAGATTTAAAAAATGATAAAAAATTCTTTTAATATATTTTCCTATGATTTCTTTCCCCATAGCTTAGAAATGGTCTAAGAGATGTGTAATGTAGCTGTTGCTAGGGAAACTTGCTTTTCAGTGTAGAGCAATTTTTCCAAAGCAGATGCATTTCCTTTCTAGCTAATGAGTGTGTAAATGGTACCTCTATTGCTTTTTGCTTCCATATTTTAGAAACAACTTGAACTATTTGCTTAGGACGGCAGACATCTGCTTTATAAAATCGAAGCAGATAGACTCCTAGCATGCCTTATTTATATGCAGCTTGTGCCGCATATTTCTAAAGCACATTTGCTGTTTTGCACTTTTTTGTGAGGAAACATTTTACACCTGTTAATGTCAGAAATAATTACATAGATTTAAAGAAACGTCCTTGCTAAAAGGTTTGACTGTGTTTGGTCGCATTGTGCACTTCATTCCCACAAGTCTAACTGTGGAGCAGGGAACTTAGCGATTTGGACTGGCAAGCAGGCTGGAAGCCCGGCAGCATAATAGCAAACTGAATATTGTTATGCAAAGTTGGGTGGGAGCAAGGCTATTTCAGAGGCAATAATGTTTTCTTCTAGTTCACCGATCCTCTAATTTCTATTCACTTTAAACTGCTCTTTATTTTTCAGAGGAAAAAAAGCTATTTTCTACCATTTGCACTGTTCTAATCTTTGGCACTGAAGAAAATCTGCGAGGATGATGAGGAGGTAGAGTTACTCTCTGGCTCTTGGGGACATCTGGCAATGGCTCCAAACACATGCAAATACAGAATGTAGTTATTTTCATAAAAGGCGGAGCTACACACCCTTCTAATTACACTCTCCAATTTTTGAAGAAGGAGAAAGATAGATTCAAGGAATTAGGAAAAGAAATGGCCAGAAAATGAGGGCAGTAGTGTGGAAAGCATAAAGGATTGTTTGAATGAGCGACAACTCACATTTTTAAAAAAGTATCTCTCCTTGAAAAATCCTCTAAACATTTCTAAATTTTGAGATTTTTATATATACCTCTGAAACAAGAGACTATTAGTTTGCTTATTAGTGTGAATTTACAAGACTTCTCTTGATGTGATTATGCAAGATTATATATGATTTTTTTCTTCTTAAAAATCATTTACTCACTTTTTCTTAATTTTGTAATTTTCAACAATGGGCCTTAAATCGAAGTTCTATTAACATTGGGTGTATTATGTGAATAGTATTAGATTTCAGTTAATTAAATTGGAAGCTTTAAATTTTTAAAAAAGTAAGCAACATAGTTTCTTAATAAAATAGTTTCAAGCTGCACTGGTGTGCTGTTGTGGCATGTATTAGGGAGAGTGGAATGGAATGCTCTATTTTTTAAATATATCTTGTATAAGAATTACCAGGAAGAGTCTAACATACAGTCTAAGAACCTAATTTTTCAACAAGTTCCTTTTGATTATACTAGGGACTTCCTTTGTGGCTTTAGTGAGGTTATTACCTCTTTTCAATTTGTGTTTTAAGAAGATGAATTCCTGCTTCTAGGGAACCATGAGGGTTTTTCTGTTGGTTTGTTTTAGTTACATATATGAATAAAGTTTTTATTCTCTGTGTGTGTGCGTGTGTGTGTGTGTGCGTGTGTGTGTGTGTGTGTGTGTGTGTGTGTGTGTGCATGTGCTGGGATAAAACCCAGGGCCTCATCCTCAGCCCACATTTTCTACACTTGATAGATATTTATTTTAAACTCATCTCTAGATTTGATTTGAATTTCTCTAGTTTTTCCATTAAATGTCCTCTTTGTTCCAGGATTCAGTATAGAGAACCACAATGCATTGTATCATCCCCTCTTTCCCATTTCCTCTAGTCTACGGCCAGTTTCTCAATACCACTCTCCTCCTCAACCTGAGATGTTGGTAGTTTTGAGGAACGCTAGTTAGGTATCTATTACAATGTCCCAAGTCTGGAATTGTTTGACTTATTTTTTCATGACTAGACTGAGATTGTGGGTTTTTGGAAAGTCTACATAGAGCTGAAGTTTCCTTCTTGTCATATCCTATTAGGGTTATGTGACAGCCATGGGCCATTACTGGGTACCCTGATGTTAACCTTCATCACTTGGCTCACACAGTATCTGCCATACTTCTACACTGCAAAGTTGCTATTTTCTTTTATTCTTTAGAAAAGAGTCTCTTACGTTTAGCTACCACTCAAAGGAATGGGATGGGAATTAAAACTCACTTCCTAAAAATGAGGGGGGAGGGTATTTAAATATATTACCTGTACTTCTTCTGTAAAGAAGTTTTATCTTTTCTATCCAATTTATTTATGCAATAACTTACTTTATTTTTTGCAAAGACTTTCTTATATCAGTAGGGATTCATATATTTGTTTTATGCTTTGGGTTAAAATCTAACATGGCTTTATTTTGATCTTCAAAATATTCCACCTTTGCTAATCGAGAGCCCTTGTGTCTGTGGTCCTTTGATACTCTTCCCCATTCTCATGCTGCTGATGTTTCAGCTCTTCCTCACTTTCTGGCACTGTGGGATGCTCTGCCCTAGATTAAAAGCTGATACTTTAAGGGAGCTGTATTTTCATCTGTGTAAAAGAGTCTCTTATGACCATACAAACACATTAAAGCATGTGTTGGTGTCCAGAATGTCACAGACCATGGCAACTATGATCTGGTACTTTTAGCTCATGGATTTCTGGTCGGAATGGGTATTTAATGCTGTCATGGGCTGAACTGTGGGCCTTATCACCCCAGATTCTTGTGTTGAGATCCTGAACCCCAACACCTCAGAATTAAACTGTATTTGGAAACAACATCTTTAAAGAAATAATCAGTGCTAAATGAGGTCACGAGGTAGGTGTTTTCTATTAGCCTGCTTGAGCTGTTATGACAAAATACTGTAGACTGGGTGGCTTAAACAGCAGACATTTATTTCTCATGCGAGGGTGAGAAGTCCAAGACCAAGGTGCTAGCGACTTCAGGTCCTGGCGAGGACCCTTTCTCTGGATTGCAGACAGCTGCCTTCCTGCTGTGTCCTCACAGGGTGGGAAAAGACAGTGCTCTGGCATCTTCTTAAAGGACATTCACTGTGGGAGCCCCATCTTCATGGCCTCGAGCAAACCTCATCATGTCCCAAGTACTGTCACATTGGAGGTTAGGGCTTCAACATGACTTTTAGGGGCATGCACATATTCAGTCTATAACAGGCCTAATCCAATATGGCTGGTGTTCTTGAAACAAGGATTTACTAAGACACAGATATATACAGAGAAACAAGAGGCCATGTGACGGCGACCTCCTGCAAGCCACGGGGAGAGACCTCAGGAGAAACCAGATTTCTCAACACCTGGATCTTGGACTTCTATCATCCAGAACTACGAAAAAGTAAATTTCTATTGTTTAAGCCACCTGTGTGTGGTACTTTGTTACGACAGCCTAAACAGAATAATGCAAATTATCACTCCCACCACAAGATATGTGTAAAAGTATAAATCTCCTGCAGGGGCATGTGGGAGAAAAGCACTAATAAAATACTGCAATGCTGGTAATAAACAGTGGCAAATAAAAGAGTACAGGAGTATGTGGGATGGGAGTAAAGGGTGAGAAGGAGCGGGCAAGTTTGTTTTTACTGAGGAAGTGACATTTGGTCCGAGACTTGAGAAAAGCCGGAGGCCAGAGCACACATGGCAAGAATAGACAGCTAAGAAGTGGCCAGCAAGGCAGACAAGTGTGTAACTGAACAAGACATCTTGTGTTCCCAGTTACTGGAATGTTTTGGTTGGTATTTTGATTCACATGTCATTAAAGAGCCTCTTAAAACAGGTTTTTCAACAGCGCTTCCAGAGCCCAGGATGTCCTGGAATAGCCCCTTGCTGAGGCCTGGCCCTGGGAAGCTGAACTTTCTTCAACCTGAGTATCATCTTGAAAGAATGCTTTTGTTTGTACAAGCTTCTGTAAAGGTGTCTTAGTCACTTTCTTATCGCTGAAAGGCAACACCCAGACCCACGAGTAAAAGGAAGAGGGGTTTATTTTGGCTCAGAGGTTTTAGAGGTTCCAGTCTGTAGTCAGCTGGGTATTGGGATACAGCCAAGGAATAGCATGGTAGACAGGAAGAAGAGAGAGAGAGTTGAGGGAGGAGCCGGAAGACAGATATAACCACCCAGGTCACGCCCACAGTGACCCACCTCTTCTGACCAGGCCCTGTATCCTAACAGTGAGTCTGCTAAAAATGTCCAGTCACCTCCCAAAGGCCCCACCTATCATCAACTGAAGCTTTAGGGGGACATCCAGATATAAGCCATAGCAAAAGGTTTTACTTAAACAAAAAGTGTCACTCAAAAATGTTTGAAAGCCACTATTTTAACAACACGATTTTTAGAGATACATGCTCATCCCTTATACAGATGCATTTTACTATATTTAACCAGCACCTCATAACTGAATACTTAGATTGTTTTTACAGTATCACTAATAAACAACTATGATGAGTTAATATATTCAGAACTTTTGTGTGTATGACTAATTTGTGCAATATAGCTGATTCTTTGCTCAGAATTCCTCAGGGGTTCTTCCACATACAACTGACTGCACTCCGAGGGGAGGAAGAGTGGGGTCAAATGGTGTATTAGTCACGGTACTGTGTGACAAATCTCTCCACGACTTGGTGTCTTTGAAAAATCTTACACTGAGACAGGGAGGGATTCAGGAGGGTCTTGGAAGGGTCTTTCTGGAGGCAGCTCTCCGGTAGTGGCTGGAACTGCAGTCACGGGAGGCTTGACGGAGGCTGAGCGATCTGTTCCATGCTGGCAAGTTGGTGCTAGCAGGGTGAGAAGCACACGACTCTCTCAAGTGTCTTCACACAGGGCACCTGACTTCTGCAGAATAGGATGTTACAGAAAGCGAGACAGAGTTGCAATGCCCTTTCCACTTGCAAAGGAAATCATATACTGTTACTCTGGTTGTAGTCCTCAAAAATGAGACATTTCCTCAAATATCCTCCATCCTAAAACATGACACTGGGGAGTATGCAGCCTTATACGGCAGAAGGGCATTGACAGGTGGTTAGATGACCATTTTGTGATGGGGAGAGTATGCGGGATTATCCAGGTGGATCTAATGGAATCAGGAGAGTCCTTAGAAGTAAAAGTTGGAACAGGAGTATTAGAGTCGGAGAAAGAGAAGCGACTGTGTGGCTGTAGAAGCAGATGGCAGAGGGGTGTGCAGATTTGGGGAAATCAGAGAGGGTGTCTTTCAAATGACCAGTTTTTCAAGGTCAGTATACTTTTGAGGAGGAAAATATAAAGGGGAATTAAGTTTTTTAATGTCTCAGGGTCTTTCCTTCTGACGTAGTGGGAGAGTGGACAGAAAATGGGAGGCCAAGTTTGACCATCAAAGGACCTGCTGTATCTGCCCATCACAACCAAGTCTCACCTTTTCAAACAAAAGTATGTTCCCATAAATAAACGCTCGCCTAACAGAATTTAAGAACAATATCAGATTGTAAAGCCAAAGTTTTCAGAATAGAGTTGGATTTTGTCTTCTGCAAGTGTTCCTCTGAGATTTGTCTTTCAACCAAGTGAACATTTTTATTCTACTATTCCAAAATAAGAAGCTTGAAATAAAGACACATATGTGTTTAAGAAGAAACAAGTGATTTCCATAGCAGCCAGGATGAGCTTCTTCTTGTGGAAGACAAAGTCTCTGCAGGGGAAAATTTAAAAATGCTGATCTCCGGCTCTCCAGCTCTCCGGCTCTCCGGCCATGACTAATACCTGAGTTATTTTGTAGTTCTGACATTGCAATCTCGGGTCATGGTGAATGAGGAAAGACTTGTTTTTCCTCCAGAATATCTATTGCCCAACAGAGAAATGTGGAGCAGGAGTCTTTCTCTTTTTGGAAGTTAGTTTTTATTCCTGGAAGATAAAAAGTGCTTTAAAAATTAATTAAACCAAAAAAAAAAAAAAGGAAATATGCTAGTAAGCAGATGCTATTTCAGAAGCTAGACCCGTCAGTATGCTTTCCCAGGGTTTCTTGACTGCATGCTCAGAATTTCTTAGAAAATGTAATCCAAAGTCATTTAAACCAACAGGGGATTTATCGAGAAATATAAATAAGAATCCACAGATAGGCTTGTCTCTAGCAAGATCTGAGACTCAGGAACCCAGTGCCTTCTCCAATGCCAGATTTGTCTCTGTTCTTGGTTCTGCTTTTTCTGTGTCAGATTCATTTTCAAATATGTTGTGTGCTGACGGTGGTATTAGCTTCCCCTCCAGATTCACAGTCAGGAGAAGACAGGCTCGCTTTCTGCCATTCGCCCAGCAAGTTTCTTTGCATTGCAGTGTCTTTGGATCATCTGTCCGTTACTAAATCAGTTATGGTGGCCAGCCTGTTGTGCTGTTGCGATTTGTCAGAGCTTAGCTGTATGCCATAGCTCGAAGCTGACAGTGTGGCCTACTATTACTGAATTATAGAGAATGAGCATTGAAGGAAATTCTGGATGCTGCTACTAAAAGCAGTTGCACATAATTTTCTGTGTTCCTTTTAAACATGTTTCTTTTTTTATTTATTGAGCCCCTACTATGTGCCGGATAGGTAATCGCGATCAAATGGAAAAGGCATCTCTGTTAGTTCATTTTGGGCTGCCGTCACAGACTACTTGAGGAGGGGCAATTTATAAAGACAGGAATTTTTTTCTCCAACAGTTATGGAGGCTAAGAAGTAAAAAATCCAGGTCCTGGTGAGTTTGTTCCCTGGTTTCAAGATAGCATCTCATTGCTGTGTCCTCACAGAGGAGGCAGGTTGCGTCCTCACTTGGCGGAAGAGCAGAGCCCACTTCTTTGAACCCTTTTTATACTGGTATCAATCACTGAGTATCTCCCATCGAGTTGTTGGGAGATACTCCAACTGTTGCACTGAATAGTAATTTCCGGCATGTGAATTTGTGGCCACGTTCAAACCACAACAGTCTCTGACACGTGGAGTGTATAGTCTAAAGAAGTGAGTCTGTTTACAGACAATTGTTAAAGTAATGGGCTCACAAATGGGTTACATAAGTTGTTAAAAATTTAACACTTATCTCTTAGAAAGGTACACTGGAATATCCACAGATCAAAACTGATTTGATGTTTGAAGTGTAAATGGAATAAAACCAGATTAAGGGTGTATAGTTGATCAAGCTAGTTAGTGGGTATATGAGGATCCATCACACTGTGGTCTTTATCGCTCTGTATGTTTGAAATAGTCTACAATAAAAAATTTAAGAAAGCAATTTGCAAACAAATATGTTACTGGATATGTACTGTGAAGGGAAAAATTACACATAAATGTATTTATATGTAAATGTTTATTTTAATGGAAAGATATATTTAAAATATGTATATGTGACACATAAAATTATAATGTTCAGAAGGATTCAACCAAATACAAATGATCAGAGAAAATTCCTAAGTCAGTTTTCACAACCTGAACTATGGCTAAAACTGAAACATTAGGAAGATGGATGTATCCGGAGTCAGACAAATGTTGGACTGTGGATTCTCTATCCTTTCTTGCAAACACACCCATCAAGTAAGACAGTCCTTATCCTAGGATTGAGGAACAAATCTAAGGAACAAAGGCCATGGATATCATGGGATGGCTCATGGATGTAGGAGTGAGGAGCAGGGCATTATGAAACAAAGCAGTTTAAGGCAGGTGAGGCGGGTGCGTGGCTGGGTAGGCAGACAGAATAATCAGCGTGAAGGTCCATCTGTGCCATGCAGGAAGCACTGCGCCTAGTGCCGGTTGTATAGAGGTGAATCAGGGTTGGTCCCCACCCTTAGTTTGCCCGAGGTCTATGTGGGAGATAAACACAGAGAGATCCAACAAAAAGACACACTTAAATACTGATAATGTAGGCCAATATTATAGAGGAAGTCAAGATAAATTCTGAGCATTTACTGGTGGAAGAGAGGGAGGAAAGGAAGAAGAAGAGGGGTATTAGGAAAGGCTTCCCAGAGGAGTAGATACCTAACTGATTCTCCAGAACAGGCAGAGTTCTCGCCAGGAACCAGGGCAAGGAGGGGCGCTGCAGGCAGGCCGAGCTGTGCACTGCATCTCCTGGCCTAATTTTGTCTGGAGTTTCCTTTTATACAATTGTTTCTGTCTGGTTCCAGCTTCTGGAGGAGAGGAGGCTCCACCCATCACCTTTCTGGGGTTCAGCGAAACCTCAGGATGAAGACCTCTCACTCAGCGCCCTTCCAGTCTGTCCTACTGTCACAGAGCAGTTCACCCCGCAGGGTTCCTGACTCTCCTGTTGATGGCTGTGTCTGAAGGAGGCCGTAAACATGCCCCGGTGAGAAGCCATAATTATGACAGCTTGATTAGCTGCTTGAGGTCAAGGTTGCTGAGAATCGGATTTTGTCTCCAGGTATTTGAAGTACACGTAGGTGAGCATCGGAGAGGCCTTCCTTATGTGCTGCAGCTGTCACATGGAATGACTGTCATCCTTTTCTCTCCACTTTCCAAAGCTTTTAAAGAACATGTTTAAGACAGTGCGTCTTTAAAAGTGGAAGGACAGAAGTTCTTTTTTCTAGAGCAATGCTACAAGTCTTTGTCTAATTCTTCTGCATAAGTAGTGGGATTCCTACTTAAGCCCCTGTTATTCTTAAATAAAACAATAGATTGAATGCATGTCTGTCTTCAAAGATTCATTAATGAGCTATCTATGTTTAAAACTTGAAGGAGTTTTTCTTGTCCTAAAATAATTTATACACAGTGGAAGTGCAGGTGAGGTCTTGCCACACTGAATATTTTTGAGCCTCTTACTATTTACAGTCCTGACTTATAAGTCAGCAGACATCAAGGATGCATATCTGCTAGAGAAAATGAGAGGCAGACTTTTACTGTTTACCTGAATGTTAAAAGCAGTTTATGGACAGGCAGGCTGCTGTTGGACACAGAGATAATGTGGAAGAGCCTTTGAGTCCCCTTTACATCCCTTCAGATTCATGGTTACGCAGAGTATAACAAGGGCTTCTTCCCCCAGGTGTGGGCAGCCCCAGGCCAGCTGGGCTCATCTCGGTGACCAGCTGTGTCCCGGCTAGCTCTGTCCCTCGGCCAGGGGTCTCCTTTAGTTTGTAGCCTGCAAACCTGCGGTTGTGTTTAGCAACAGGGTAATGGGCTGTTAACACCCTGCTTTGGGTTACTGAATTTCCTTATTTTTATTGAGCTCGTATCCTTTTAAACTCGACAGCCAATAGCAATATCAAATTGTTTGATTTCTCAGAAACAAATCAAGTTGTTTTCTTGATCAAAAGACACTCATTCTCATCAGAAGCATGTTTTCTACCTGGTCTTCCACATCATTTCTTCTCAGTTCGTAACTTACCAATCTTCATATGCTTTTTGCTGCAGGCCACATTTCTGCAATGGTCCTGAGACTTTCCTGGAAATTCCAGTTTATTCTTATGCATCCTGGTAGTTTTGCTCTTTGGGGAAGAGTCTAAAAGTGGAATTTCGGACTTAGTCACTTTAGAAATGGGTCATAGCTCAAACTGCTACCATGAGAATTTCTGTGCATTTCAAATCAAGAGATTTAAATCCTGATAATGAGAGAGTACAGAGTACATGAGGACTTTATATATTTATTAATCTACTCATCCATTTATCAAATGCTAAGTCCTCAGCTAAGTGCTATGGGGAAAATGGAGGTGAAGCAGGTGCTGTCTATGTCCTCGGGGCTCTTGCAATTTAATAGCACAGGTAGACAAAACAGACACTTCATGATACAGGGTGCAGTGGCTCTAATAAGCAAGTTCCAGTTGCTACCCCATTATAGACAATGAAGAGAGTCCTTCCTGTAAGTAGTTTTGGGAAAGTATGACTGAAGATGATTAACCTGAGGATGGGGAACAGATCCAGATGACAATGGGATGGGGAAACAATTATGAGCCGATGGTGTAGCAAAGCACAACAGTATTGGGAGCGGCATATGGTCTGATTTGACTGAAACAGGTTATAATGATGATGGTGATACTATGTATACTATGTGCGTGAACTCTTTCTAACCTGTACAATTCAAAAAGATTGGTATCATCTTCTTTACAGGGAAGAACACCATCTCAGAGAAGTCACATAGCTTGCCCATAGTTCTGTAGCTGTTCAGTGGTGGTGTTGGGAATAGAGTGCATGTCTGTCTGCCTCCAGAGCCTGCATTCTTTCTGCTGTACTATAGTGCTTAACCTGTGTAGGTGGAGGAGAAAATCAGAAATGAGATTTGGGAGCCAGACTGGAAAGCTGATTTCCAGGGATAGATTGTGTAGGGGAAGGGACAGAAAGAAACTCAGCCAAATGGGCCTATTTCAAAGACGACTGTACTCCTTCAATTGAACTTTCTACCCCAAGCTAACATGTCTAAGTGATGGGCACAGGCAGGGAAAAGAATAAGTTTTAATTGGAAAAAAAGCTTGTCAAGTATGATATGTCTCTGGTAAAAGAATATACCTAGCTAAATGATACAATAAAAATGACAATGATGACAATGAACAGGTGTCAAAAAGTGATGCCAACAGTAGGCCAGAAATCGTATCATTTCGGATGCTCACAAGTCCGTGTGGCACAGTCACATATGTAGAGCCAGAAAGAACTTGGTTGAAGTCCTGCCTACAATGTATTCTAGATATCCAAGCAGGTTAATATTGATGAGCCTCAAACTTCTCGTTTATAAAAGGCACACATTCCTATGATACAGAGTTGTTGTGAATATTATAACAACAGAGGAATAATTCAGTAATAAAAATAAAATTCTCCCACAGAAGCAGGAGTATGTCTGAGCTTGCTTATGTAAAAACACAATAATAACTGGGCAAAAGTATGAGTAGACATAGTTTTGAAATTTAGCCTACTTTAATGAAGGCTATTCTTTCCTTCACAGAATGAACTACATACCAAAATAATCTACAGAGTATATACTTTTGAATTTAAATATAGTCTGAGAACTGAGACGGTTTATATACATATATGTAATAGCAAAATATACCTAACAATTATTGGTTGTAGAGCCTCATGAAAAATACAACTCACTTTTACTATGTTGAAATATGATTTTATATCCATTGTATTAATGCATTTCTGTCTGGCTTTTTAATGAGTTTTTAATTCTTTCTGAGAAAAAAATTGGTACATCAAAAATAGGTCATGCTGTGCGTAGATTTCTTTTTCTAGCATGATGTGTGCTCACAAAGTACATTGTGAATTCAGCCTTCTGAGAATGAAAAATGGATGATCCTGACGAGTATATCGAGCATTGGAAATATTACGGACGTATTTATTGAAAGTATTGCTGCAGTTGTTTTGAAGGTAATATTTTTCCAAAAAAAGTGTCTACAAGACTTTGCTTTGCTAACAGATTCTTCTAATTGAGACCCTTGTGCGGAAAGCTCCCAGGGGAATTCTGTAATTGGGGAAAGTAGGGAGGGGGTGATATACGCCAAATAATTTCATCTTTTCAAAGCCCTAGTCTCTAATGTTTTAATTGATCTCACATTTAATCCCAGAACACAGAACCTCGATTAACTTACCCAAAGAAATATTCAGAACAACTTGTAGCCATACTCAATTAGCATTGTCTTTAGGATGCATTTGTATTCATTTTGCAAAATGTCTAAATTTTTGCAAAATAACTATGTCTAATATTTGGAAAATAATTATATCTGGAACATATTGTGAAGATTTCTATTGATCTATCAGCAGTGTTACTAGATTTTTAAAGGAGAAAGTAAAAACAAAAAATGAACGTTCTTCCAAAGGTAGGAGAATATTTTTAAAAGGGTTATTTTTAGTCCAATGTGATGGTGCATAACTATAACCCCAACACTGAAGGCTGAGGCAGGAGGATCGCCAAGAGCTTGAGGCCAGCCTGAACTACACAGTGAACACTCTCAACCACCCCCTTCCAAAAAATCAGTTTATTTTTAGGACATCAGGACAAATTACTGAAAAGTAAACCCATCCTGCAAAATATTTCATCAGTACTTCCCTGGAGTAACCTATGCATAAATTTACAGTTTTGAGGTAAAAAAAAAAGATTCCAATAAACATATTCAATGAAATAATTAGTATATCTGTGCCTTGCAATCTAATTTTGAGTAATTTGTTTTAATGTAGACACGCAAACGCCACAGTATCATTCATTGTTCTTATTTCCTTAGTATTTTGGCATTCATGAGACTTAAAAATAATTATAGGAGGTGTTTTCAAAAACTACTGTGAAGGTCTAACTTTTTAAAAATGTGTTACAGTAAGACACATGGCCATTAATCCCCTCAAAATACTTCCCCTTGCTTCAAACACATTTATGCCATTGTTCTTGCTGCCTTCTGATGCCTTTTGGAAGTCCTCACGATGGGGCCTTTAGTTGTACTTGTCCTGACCGCCGTATTGCCCTGAATAGATTCAAAATATTTCTACCTCATGATCATTTTGACTTTGGGGAAGAACCAAGTCCAATGAATAAGGTGGGCGAGGACACACTGTCATGTTTTTACAAGCTTGCCTTTCCTTGGATGGCACTCAGCATGGCATTCACCATATTTTTCATCACACCTTGTACAGACACTCATTAATTCTCCCCAAAATACTATCCCATCATTCTTGCTGTTTTCCGAAGCAGTCCTAAAATTCCTCTTTTGGGACTGTCTTTTTAAAGCGTGATTTAAAAAATGTGAACGCTACTGCCAAGTGCCAACTGCTTCTCTCTTCTACCTCATCAACTAAGCTAATGTAAGGGCTCATAGTATCAGATTTTGGATGTGATGGGCCTGGAAGAAAAGAAGCATGAACAAGCCTGGGAAATACAGATGTAGATAACCTTGGGTAACTTTGATCGTGTCCTGAAGTTGCTGTCTTTTTCGGAAGCACAATTTTTAAATTGTGATTTTCCTAGCCTCCTTTTACTTTCTTTGATTCTACCTCATTCCATCTCCCTACCTGCCCCTGAGACTTTGATTGCTCTTTATTAACGGATGCGGAGGGAGTAAAGGTCCCTCTAAAAAGGATTTTTAGAAAATTCTCATGATTTGATGTGGGATTATAATTAAAAGTAACCCTCCCACACACTATCTACCCTGCGGTGCACTTATTATTGTGGTCAACGTGAGCAGGAACGCCCAGCTGGACTGAGTTGGTGGGTTCTGGGTGTAGAGGATCCACCTGAGATTCACTGCTGACACAACACGAGGGAGAACGGGAGCAGAAGATAGGCGCCGCCTGGTTCCCAGAAGCTGTGTTGCGGCTGCCTCTCCTGAAGGGGACTCGGCTGTTCTCAATGCAGGAGGAGCTCGGGGCCTTGCTATCATCAAGGATGGGTGCTGTTTGCTTTTGGGGGAGCTCTGGTCTTCATCTCTGCTGCAAGCATCGTATCCTGGTAGCAGTATAGATTTCTTCAGCCTTTTATTGCAGGAACACAGGTACACGGGACATTGTTGTGGGCTCCGAGATCTTATTGGATCTTCCGGGTCTCCAGTGCATGGAGAGACGTTCTGCACTCTATCCTGCATCTGGCTTGTGTGCGTGTGAATGTTGTAACTTGTAAATGTCCGGTATTAAATGTGTTCTCTTTTAAACCATTGACTCTAGATAAGTAACTAATACATACCCAAAGTGCAAAAACACCAAAATATTTTGCGTTAATATTACTGGAAGGAAATACATCAGAATATAACTGCTTACTTTGGACAAATGGAATTTTGGATGATTTGTGTTCTGCCTTGTATTTTCACACTTTTATCCATTCAGTCAACAAGTCTTCATTGAGGGCCTCCTGTTACGATAGGCACATACAACAAGGAGCAAAAATTCAAACAACGTCTCTTATTATGAGGCTGTCAATTTAGTAGGGAAGACATATTAATCAAAAATTATTCAAATAAATGTAAAATTACAACTATGGCTAGTGTTAAGAAGGAAGGTTACTGGGAGCACACAACAGGGAACCCAGCATAATTTGGGGTTTAATTCACCAAGGAACAGGCAGGTGAAGTAGATGCAGGTGTGTGGGTAGACATTAATCGGGACGGGAGCCACGGGAGAGTATGTCTTCGCTGAGAACGGCACTGGCAAGCCCTGCGCTGAAGCGGAGCAAGGCGTTTGGGGAAGTAGAAGAAGGCTGAGCAGTGTGGCATGGGGTGAGGATCTGGTGAGAGTGATTGAGATTTTTGTTTTCTGCATCACAGAGACTTTGGGAAGGGTAATCAAGATCAGGGAGCCCAGGGAAAGGAGTGCAGTATCAGTAAAGTGATGGTGGTACATTGGATTAGGGAGATGAGGTGGAGATAGAGAATCAAGTGGGTGGATTTAAGACATACTTAGGAAGTAATAATGAGATGGGCTTGATAATGGATTGTATTTGGGGATGAAGGAGGAAGAAAAACTGATGACCATGGGGCTTTAAGGTTGAGTGACTTGCTGAAGGTGGTGCCAGTCAAGTGACATAGGAATGAGGGGGGATCAGGCTGCGGGGGCGGTGGGGGGATTGTGTTTAGTTAAAGCCATGTTAGCATGAATTGCCTTTGAGACATTCAAATGAATATAACAATAGACATTTGGATATACGGGTCCTAAATTCAGAAAAGTCTGAGTTTATCACCCTCACTCCCTAGTGCCCAGCATATTATAGCATCCAGTAAATATTTGTAGAAGGAATGAATGAATGAACTGGAGAAGTAAACTTGGAGTCATTGGCTTATTGTTGATAACTGAAGTTCTACTGAATAAAGCTTTCGAAGAGCAGAGTATAGAAAGAGAAGAAAGGATTACAGTAAAAAAAAATTACACAAGTCCTTCATTTAAATACTTCTGTTTTTTGCAGTCATGGGGATTGAACCCAGGACCTTGCACACGTTAGGCAAGCCCTCTACCACCAGGCTATGTCCGCAGTCCCTTTTAATGACTTTGGAGAAGGGAAGAGGTCACAGAAAAGCAGAAAAGTGGGGTAGTGACAAGAGGAGAGGTTAACATGCAAACGGGGAGGGAGAGATCACCCATGTTGAAACTAAATGGTCACGTAAAGCAAGAACTGAAAGTGACTGCTGGATTTTGGAAATCTTTGGTGACTTTAGCAAATGTTAATTTGGTAATCAAAGGGGAGATAAGGAGATAAGGAGGTAACAATGGTAGCTAAAAGATGATGTGGTGTAAACAGAAGTTACTATTATTGTTTCCTTTAAAAGCCAGAGACTTACTTTTGGTTAAATGGTATTGAGAAGGACAGGTTAAGATTGTGTAAGACAGACAGTTGAGATATAAGGAAAGAAATAGTCTATTATATAAATTTTCTGTGAAGGCCTAAATGGTGTAAGAAATCCTAAAAGCATGTTTTGGGGACAAATAAGTAAAGGCCAAAGAAAAGGTTTTTTCCTAGAGAAAAGATGGACAGTTTCTCTTTCCTGACAGAAGAAGGGTACAGAAGCAATTTGACGTGTACGGTGAGACAATCGCTGTTCCTTTGTGAAGGAGAAGGACCATTATCTCCTTAGGGGAATGAGCGAGGAGAAAGTTGGAGGGTTGAGAAAAATGAAGGCACTTTACACAGTTGTTTTAGTGGACATGAAATGTCTGTGAAACGTCATAGGAGGTCGGGGGAAGTAGCGGCCTATTCAAAGTTGTCAGTACTAAGACTTCAGAGTCAGGTTGATCTGTTCTGGTGGTTGCTTTCTCCATCAGCATTCAGCCGCTCAGGGAAGGAACAGAGACAGCAAATAGTTGCGTGCAGTCTGAGGTGGCGTTTTGTCCTGCCAGTGCAATTTAGTGATAGAGGAGCAAGAAAGTTTAGAATATTTGCAGATGTTTTTCTGTAATGATGGACGAGGGAACCTTAGCTGGATAGCAAGATATGAGAAGAGGTGCCGTTATTAATGTGCTCTGGTTGAACTGGCAGTAATGGACCTGTGGACTTAGGTCCTTAAAAGTCTGAAGAGCCATCATAGTTCGAAGCAGTTGAATAAGCAAACTTAAGTTGTATTTTTTGTCAAAGGATAGAATTCTTGGATAAGTAATTTTGGGTATGAAGTAGTTATTAGATCTTTTCTAAATCTTTCTATATTTTCTAATATCTCTATGTTATCTGTGTCTTACTTTTGTAATCGAAATGATAGAAAAGTGAAAGTCATCCTCATTTTGTGGTCAGTCTTGGTCAATGTTCTTAACTGAATGGAGGTCTAGAGAAAAAGGAATATGTTGTGAGTAAAATTTTGGGTAGGTTAAGAAATTTAGGTAGAATTAAATTAAAAATTGACATTTTCTAAGTTCTGAAATCAGTTTGAGACATTCTATCCCAGGACAGGAATCTGCCTGTAGTTGGGGTGTTTTGCTACTAGCAACAGGGAACAATTCTTCTAGTCTGGTTCACAGTGTCCCTTTCTGAGAAAAGCGTGCTTATTCTGTTCTTTTCAGCATATTTTAGGGGGGTGCATTATTGTTTTCCAAAAGCTTTTGAGGATAATATTTAAAGGGATGAAATTTCTTAGCATTGTGAAGTTACAGTACATGTGTGATATATCAGTATTGGGGTCACAGATTCTAAAAGAAAGTTATTCCACAAAGGAATTTACCACAGCAAATTTACTCTCAGATGAAGAAATTGAGGCTTACAGACAGACTGAATCAATATTCTTGTTTCTTTTCCCGCTTCCTATCCTGGTAGCAGACTGCAATATGTTTCACAGAGAACCTCAGTACAGTGGCGCGTCTGTTCACGAACTTAACTCAGTCCCCAATTTTGGAGAAGATGGCTGCGTCTGTGTTTGTCACCTGCAGTGGTGTTTTGGGATCAGAAGCAAAATTTTGTCAAATGCTTCTGTTTGTCAGATGTCTTAGTTACTTTTCTCATTGCTTTGACACAATACTCAACACCCAAAATTAGAGGAAGAGAGGTTTATTTTGGCTCACAGTTTGCAGAGTTTTCAGTTCTAAGTTGTCTGGCTCCAAGGCAGGGAGGCATGGTACAGGGACATTACAGAGGAGAAACAGTTCTGGACAGGCAGAAGGCAGCAAAGTGGTGAAGCAGCAAGGGACAAGGGACAACTCTCTTTCTGTCCCTAATAGTCCATCCAGGCTACCTGCCCTTAAGACAGGTAACACTCACACCTGGGGTGGGGCACGCTTAATCCTACCCAGAACTATGCCAAACCAATCAGTGGACTGATTTAGTAATCACACATCCTTGATCCCAGCACCGCAGACTCTAGATCCAGCCACCTCTGAAAAGCCCCACCCGTGACTGTGTGAGACTTTGGGGGGATGTCTAGACACAAGCCATAACATTTGGCCCCATAGCACCAACCAAAGCATTGGTGAACTGAGGCATTACTGTGCTTCCTAATAAAATATTAACTCTTGTGGGATTTGCTAATATTGGTTCTTATAATCAGAGCAAAACTGAATGCCTTCTCTATTCTGGTTTTTGACCTAGTGGGATTTCCAATTAATGGCACAATATCAGCACAGTATTTCCCAAGCTGTGCCCCAACAAATGTTAATAGGTATTCTAATAATGTTGCATAATACATTTCCGCCCTGAGATGCACACCTCATCACGGTATGAAAAGTTACCTTGAGTCTTGGAGTGAATTATGTTTTAAATAAAAATTTTTTTTGGAGTTATAGTCCACCTAGCCTTTCTCTTGGCTTCCTGCTTGAGGTGTGATCCTTCCACCTGCACATGCTGCCATCATAATGGTATGTCATCTGTACTGGGCCCTTGATGGAGGGCCCCTTGATCTTGAACCTTGAGTCCTCAAAATTGTGAGCTAACTAAACCTCTTTTATACATTACTGTCTTGCTTCAGATCTTTTGTTGTGATGGTGAAATACTGACTAATCAGAGCAGGAATAAACTGTATTTAGCATAGTAAAAGTAGGAATAGCTAGACATGCAATCGTATAGAGAAACCATCACCAATGTTTATTGAACTTTGTTCACCCTCCTCCCCAAGGTATTGGTTCCACCAAAGCATTTCAGGGTGGACTTACCAGAGCACAGCAAGTGGGGTTGGTGAAGTTTGGAAAGGATATAATGGAACCAAAACAATGACAAGTGTAGCAAACATGAGAGTTGCAGCCACAGCGGGGAACTGTGTGATGCCTTGCTAAGTGTATACATTGTGTAATCATCAAATACGGGTGGATAATCTGTAGTCTGGGCCTGGAACATTACCTAAAGGCCCATGTGTTAAAGGCTTGGTTCCTAGTGTGGTGCTGTTGGGAGGTGGTGGAACGTCTAAGAGGTGGGGACAGGTGGGAGATGGTCAGGTCACTGAGGCATGATCTTAGACTGGATGGTGTGAGCCCAACTGCTCCTTCTTTTTCACTTTCCGCCCTTGAGCTGAGCAGTTTTCCTCTGTCACATACTTCCACTGTGCTGTGCTACCCTGTCACAGGCCCAGACAATCATGAACTGGAACCTCCAAAACAGAACCAAGATAAAACTTTTCTCTTTATAAGTTAGTTACCTCAGGTATTTGTTATAGAAAGGGGTCCTTGAACATTTATCATTTATTTGTGGCGAAAGCACACAAAATTCTTCTAGTTTTTTAAACAACTTGGAGTACATTGTCATCATCTGTATTTACTCTACTATATAATAGAACACCAGAATTCTTTTCTCCTATCTAACTATATCTTAGAACCTTTTAATCAACATTTCTGCAACTCTCTCTTTTATACTCCCCAGTCTCCAGTAACCACCGCTCTACTCTCAAATTCTATGAAATCAACTTTTTTAGAGTCTCAGTGTGAGTGAGATCATGCAGTATGTGACTCTATGCCTAGTTTAAGGCACTTAACATAATAAATTCCAGTTCCAGCCACGTGGTCACAAATGACAGGATTTTATCCTTTTATGACAACAGGCTTGGGTTGCTGAGCACTTACGTTTTTCCATTAGGGAAGTAAACAGGGGCATGCAGATGTCTCATGGATAGATAATTTCATTTCCTTTGGATACAGACCGAGTAGTGGGTTGTTGGATTATATGGTAGTTGTACTTTTAATGTTTTGAAGACTCTCCATACTGTTTTCTACAGAGGATGTGTTAATTTACATTCCCATCCCCAGTGTACAACAGCGCCTTTTTCTTTATACCCTCATCAGTGATTGTTACCTTCTGTCATTTTGATAATAGCTATTCTAACCAGAATGATATCTCATTTTGGTGTTACTAATTTGTATCTCATTTGTAGTTCCTAATGATTAGAGATGTTGAACATTTTCTTTTTATTTACCTGGTGGCCATTTTTGGATAAATGTCTTTTTGATTTATTGCCCATTTTTAATTTAGATTATTTGATCTTTTTCTATTCGGGTGTTGAGTTTTTTACATGTTCTGGTTATTAAGCTCTTATCAAATGCACAGCTTATGAACATTTTCTCCATTCTGTGGACTATCTCTTGACTCTATCAGTTTTCCTTTTGTTGTGCAAAAGACTTTTAGTTTGACAAATTTCTGTTTGTGTATTTTTACCTTTGTTTCCTGTGCTTTGGGTTTTTATTCAGAAAATTCTTGTCCATTCCAATGCCCTGAAGTGTTTTCTTTACATTTTCTTCTAGTAGCTTCCTAGTTTCAGGTCTTACATTTAGATCTTCAATCCATTTTGAGTTAACTTTTGTGTATTGTGAGCGATAAGGATCTCACTTCATTATTTTTTATGTGGGCACCTGCTTAATACCTTTGTCAAAGATCAATTGGCTGTAGACATTTGGGGTTCTAGGCTTTCTATTTTGCTCCACTGGGCTATGTATCTCCTTTTAATTATATTCTTTTTTTATTGTATTCCTTTTTATACCTATTTTAGAACCCCAAATTTAAAGGTAGGCTCTAACAGTGAATGAAAAATAACAGATACAAATAAAACAAGTGGTCAAGACCATATTGTGGGTCTTTTTCGTTCCTTATTTCCAACTAGATAGAATTGTTTGCTAATATTTTCCCATTCAAACTGGTGAAATGAAGAATTTGCCTTTTAAATAGAATGCTTCATTTCATTATAAAGAGAGAACATGGTGTCCTTGCATTCATTCTTTCCTCACAAAACTGGCTTTCTAGTGCAATCTTTAGTTAATAAGTAGGAAGATAAATAGAGCAAGTTTTTTTTTTTTATATGGAGGTACACAAAGATGCAGACAAATGAGTGAAAAAGCAGTAGACACACTCAGTGTCCTCCTAATTATACAACAGAAACTCATAGGTGGCTTTGCTAGCTCCTTTGTATAAACCTTATCTCAGTAACAATGCAAAAAAGTTGGAGCTAAACAAAACAAGACAGGTTGCCAATCACTTTCAGTTTAGAAACCTGCATTCTTCCCAGTTATCTACTAGGATACATTTGTGATACATATAGTAGAATAAAAAAGAACACTTGTGATGTTTTGTGGGATGCATCCTAGAGATACATTTGTCCTGCTAACCCTCTAACTATGTAGTTTAGATTTCTCCATTCTAAGATGAGGAAACAAACTTCACAAAGGTTAAATAACTTACCGTGGCTTGCATAGCTAGTTAACCTTCAAACCTCGACAGCACGTTCTGAGAGAGATTTAGAAGGCATTTAATAGGAAGGCACTCGATCCCATCCTGAAATGGTCATATCGCCTTCTACCACAGACCTCCACTGATTGCTTTTCAAGACAGTCTTCTTATGCTAAAAGTTTACCCCTTTCTGACTCTGTCTCCCTTGCCAGTTCAGGGACAGGCTAGCATGGATACTGATGTTAAAGATACCAAGAACAGCAATGGTCAGAGCAGCTTCTTTGAACACCTTCACCTGCCAGGTGCTTTTCCTTTGTTACTACAAATCTCTGCAACAGGACACCAAAGTCAAGTCATGTCATGTCCAATTTGCAAATGGAAAGACTGAGTCCTATAGCAAACTGTAACTTCTTTAGAGCTATGCAGTGGCAGAATTGAGAATATACATAAACTCAGTTTCATTCGACTTTAGAACACTGGTTATTTTATCACTGCAGATTTAAGATTTTTTTTTGAGCATTCTGTCACAACTACTGTTACCGATGACCTTTTTAGATGGTATCACTGTGGATTCATGTTGTATAGGAAAACAGAGAGAGGATGAATAAATTTAGCAGTAATATAATTCATTTTACAGTGAAAAATTCACATCTGTAGAAAAGAAATATCAAGAGGAAAACAAATTACAATAATTACTATTGGCTGCCTGCTAATTTCTCCCCTTCATGCCAACAATAGCCCTGATTTCTAGTTAGGGCCATGGAGAGAGGGGAAGGTCACATCACAACTGGTCCTAGGACACGTGAATCGGGCTTAATCTAATCCAACCAGGGGACTCTCTTTTCCCAGCTGCAGTGACTGGCCGATCTGGTCCAGCCAGAATGAATGTGGATTTTTCTAGAAAGGCCAAGACACTGGCGCTCCTGTTTGGTGCTGAGGGTGTTGCCTCAAACCACTACAACCATTTTTGTTTACATAAGCGAGCCATCCTGAGGACCGGTAGCTAGGATGAGGAATTGAGAGCACTATAGGGAACTGCATGGAGTCTTGGTGTGAGAAGCGCTAGTCTTGCTGTGTGGCCTAAGACCTGATGAGCCTCAGAGTCTTTGAGTCGTGTGAATCAATAATTTCTCTTTAGCCTGTTAATAGTTTTGTGATCATTTCCTAATACTTGCACCATGTCTTTACTAATGCCATCTTCTTCTGTTCCCATTGCTGGCCCCATAATTCATGTTTTCTCTTACTTATATGATATTTATTTTTACTAGTCAATTTGTCACATAATTTGATGTTGAGGGGTGCTGGGGATGGAACTCAGGACCTTGCGCTTGCTAGGCAAGTGCTCTACCACTTGAGCTAAATCACCAACCACACATCATTTGATTTTTTTACCTACAAGATTATAAACTTCTTATTGCCTGGTCATGTGATAAAAATTATTTGTTGTTTAAAAATAAACAAGTGATATTTAAAAATTATATTTAATATAAGGAAATATGTAATTCTTAAGACTTTGAAGAGTATAGCAAATAAATTTTAGAACAAAAAATGCTGGTGTCTATATATTATTTTTAATCAAGTAACAATGACTAGCCAAATAGCCAAAAAAAAAAAGCCACAAAACAGAATTATTTGATGTTATTCTTTTATTCTATTTTTTTTTTTTTTTTTTTTTTTGGTGCTAGAGATTGAACTTGGGGCCTTGTG